>CM038676.1:564881785-565110247 GCA_021605205.1 Aegilops longissima | reverse complement strand
AGGATCTGCCGCAGCTGCGAGGCCGCCAGAAGGAGCTGGAGGCGAAGGTGGGCGCAGCTGGAGGCATATCTCAAGGTGGCGGCGAGGAGCTTGCTGCGCTCAAGCATGGCCTGAAGGATGCCTACACCCTTGGCGAGCTGCAGGGTCGTCTCGCTGAGAGGAGCAAGGAGCTTAGCGCCGCCAAGGACTCCAACGCAGATCTTGAGTTGAAGCTGTCTACTTTGACCAAGGCGCCGGGCGGCGCCGAGGGAGCAGGAGGTGGCCTTGAAGGAGAAGATCAAGGCCGACGAGGCGCTGCTGGCGAAAGTCTTCTGCCGCCGAGAACACTTTAGGGAGAATGTGGAGCACTGGACCGAGGGTCTCGTGGATGTTGCCGCAGCCATCGGCGGGAAGGCTGGCGCAGGTGGGATGGAGGATCTCGGGTATTCCTCCGATGAGCACCTCAACCCGAGCCAAGCTCAGCTTGTTCTTCAAAGGCGTGGCGACGGCCCTCCAGCGACTCGGGAGAAGATCCCAAAGCAGCTGGCCGGCGAGTCGCGCAAGATCTGCGCTGGAGCTCTTCAAAAGGTGCCGTGAAGGTGGCCTTCCGCAACCCAGGCCTCAACCTCACCAACGTCCTCGGGACCTTGCCGCGGATGCTGATCTGAAGCGCTCAAGACCCTTGTCGCACCCATTGTGGACAAGGTGGCGGGATCAAGAGGGTTGAGGCGTCGCGTGGATTAGGCCGCCCGTTTTCTCTTTTTCTTGTCGCTGCTGGTCATGTTATGAGAACAATCATTAGAGCTGCGACAAGCTATCTTGTAATATGACTCTATTTGGTGCCGATTGCTATATTATTTCCTTTACTTGATTCCTTCCTTTGTATGTTTTTGCCCTCGATTTTAGGGAACTTGTCGGTATGAGCACCCTAGCCATGAGCGCTGAGTGGGGGCGTCGAGCTTCTTTGGCGGTGCCGCTTCCGACAAGAAACCTTGTCGCAACTAGTCGCAGCTCACTTAAGTTGTTGGCGGACTCGAAACAAAGTAAGGCGCAACTAGCTACGAGTTGGTTCCTCCGCGCACAGGTTTTCCATACAAAGCACGGTCGTTCGAGGAAGATAACTTAAAAATTTTAAAACTGATTGCTCAAACTTTAGCAACTTAGCTTTCCTGTCGTTTGCTTCGGTAGGCGAAACTTCCTCGAGCGGCGCTGGTCCACACCATTATCTTCTCCTTTCCCCGGCAAACTTGTGGGCGAAGGAACCTTCCTTTCTTTGAGAAAGAGAAAGAAGAGAAAATAAAGATATGGAGCCTTACGGCTCGTTATTGCTTACCGGGGGTAGGCGCTGCACAAAGTGTCAGATAACGCATGCAAAAAAAGAGTAGAAAGCATGAAATTGACAAGATGTGCGGAGCACATGAGCTTTACTTATGCACGGGGTCTGCGCCCGGCTTCGTACAAAGGATTACATGCAACATCGGCAAGACTTGTACAAAAGGTGGTTGCTGGAACAGGTTCCGCAACCGCGCCTCTCGAGTAAAACTTACGAAGATGCTCAATGTTCGAGAGTTGCTCACGGAATGCCATCTTGGTCTCAAAGCGACGATGCAGGCCTAGTGACTCGTTTCACCCGGTAAGGGCCTTCCCACTTTGGCGTCAACTTGTTGGAATTCTTGGCGGACTGAATGCGCCGAACAACAAGGTTGCCTTCCTCGAGACTTCTGGCATTAACTTTGCGGCTATGGTAGTGGCGCAAAGCTTGCTGGTATCGAGCAACTCGTACAGCGGCCTGAAGACGGTCCTCTTCAAGGAGCAGCGTGTCATCTTGTCGCAACTGCTCTTGCTCAAGCTCATCATAAGCAAGCACTCGAGGTGACCCGTATACGAGTTCCGTGGGGAGAACTGCCTCTGCTCCATAGACTAGAGCGAAAGGTGTTTGGCCAGTGGCTCGATTTGGCGTCGTCCTGATCGACCAAAGAACCACCGGCAGCTCCTCACTCCAGTTCTTTCTGCACTTGCGCAGCTTTGTCGAAAGTCCTGGTCTTGAGCCCGCGCAGACTTCAAAGATTCGCCCTCTCCGCTTGACCGTTACTTCTCGGATGAGCAACGAAGCGAAGCAGACCTTGGCGCCAAGATCTTGGACGTACTGCATGAAGGTGCGGCTCGTGAATTGCCTGCCGTTGTCGGTGATGATCCTGTTAGGGATCCCGGCGGCAAACAATCGACTGAAGAACTTGACTGCTGACCGTGCTGTCACCTTCCTCCTCGCTTCCACTTCGGCCACTTTGTGAACTTGTCGATCATAGCGTACAAGTACTCAAAGCCCCGACAACTTCGGGGAAAGGGGCGAGGATGTCGAGCCCCGGACCGAAAATGGCCAGGATAAAGGGATCGTCTGGAGAGCTTGAGCTGGCTGGTGTATCTGCTTGGAATGGGCCTTGCACGCTTCACACTTGGTTACTTGTGCAGTTGCATCACGGAGGGCTGTCGGCCAAAAGAAACCTTGCCGGAGCAGCTTTGCGGCAAGTGCTCTTCTTGCCAATGTGGTGACCACATATGCCTCCATGTATCTCGCCAACAGCTTTTGTCCGTCTTCCCGTGAATACACTTCAATTTCACGCCGTTGAGTCTTCTTACATGCACAGTGTGTTGTCGACAAACTGGTACATACTTGACTGCCGGGCTACTCTTTCCGCTTCTTCTTGCTCTTCGGGAAGTTCTCCTGGATTGATTCCTTGAAATGTGCCGGTCTCTTCGAGCTCGTCATCAGGGATCTGGAGTTTCTGGAGTACCGCGGAGGAGATCAGGTTCAAGCCGGCCCCGCCGCCAACTAGCATCTTAGTGACCTTGAGGTTGCGGATAGTTGGTGAAACCAACATCGGCAAGCACCCGACCGCAGTTATGCGATCAGGGTGGTCCTCAATATCAAAGATGATAGGCGTGCTGGACCATTCGAGGCTTGCGTGACTTGACGGGTGGTTACGCCGCATTGACTTCCCGCACCTTTGCTTGAGCTGGCGGTGTGAAGTATCGCAGAAGCACCACCGTCAATGCACAGACCTCTGTGGCTTTCTGGAACTCCTGCTCATCGGTCTCGTCATCATCCATATCTTCATCGTCGTCGTCATCTTCATCCTTGTCGCGGCGCGAGAGGTCTATCTCCTTACCGCTGCTTGGCCTTGCCGCGGCCTCCTCCTCACCGGGCGTTTCTTGCCGCTCCTCCAGCACCTTCTGGGCCTTCTCCTTGTCGCGTCGCTCGTATTCAGCCTTTTGCTGCTCGACAAGCTGCTCGACCTTCTTGCAGCTCTGGAGGTCATGGCCCTTAGTGCGGTGGATCTTGCAATCTTGCTTGTTGGTGTCGTCACCTTGTCGGCGACCGCCACACCCTGGTAGTTGGTGCTGCGGAAATCTCCTCGCGGAGCTACCAGCTTTGGCTTTCTTGGCGCCACCTCCGTTGCGGACTGCTCAACGACTAGCACATCTTTGCCTTTCTTCTTCCTGTTGTTCCGCCGCGGTTTTTCTTTGCGGGGCAGCCTCCTCACTATCGATCCTCCTGCTTCATATTCTCTCGGGGAGTTTCCTCCCTTCCTCAAAGACGTGCACACTTGTCGGCAGGGCATATAGCTCATCGGCGTCTCTGATCTTGCACATCGCCATCTCCTCCGCATCCTGCGGTTCGCGCGTTCGATGGAGCAGCGCTGATTACAGCGCGGGGTGGACATCTGAGATGTTGTCTGTCGCGGCTGAATCTCTGAATGTACTTGCGCGGGGCTCTCCTTCCTTCGGCGTCGGATGAAGGTCGCTCTCTTAGCCATGAGGCTTGTGGCCGCTGTAAAGCGCCGACAAACTGATGGCATAGGTCTGCCCAGGAGGATATGGAGTTGTCCGGCAAGTGCATGAGCCAGGATCTGACATTGGGCTTGAGCACCAGTGGGAAGTAGTTGGCCAGGATCTTGTCGTTCTGCCCCCCGGCAGCTTGCACCGCGATGGTGTAGATGCTTAGGAACTCCGACGGATGTGACTTGCCGTCGTACTTCTCTGGTACGTCTGGCTTGAAATTCTTCGTGCTGGGCCACTGGACTTGCCGCAGCTCACGAGTGAACGCAGGGCAACCTACCGCGTCGGCAAGTCGCTGGTTCCCCGGTGCATGCATGTCGATAGAGGGCCCAGCGCGCTGGTCCGGTGACGCCGCTTCTCTTGGCGCTCGATGTGAGTTCGGCGTCTTCTTCTTGTCGTTCGTGAAGAACTTGGCGCTGATCGCGACGAGCTCGTGGATCTGATGATGCGGTGGAGTCGCTGTCGAGGTGGATCCGGTGAGTCGGTGATCTTGGCCTTGGGTGGAGAGTGCATGGTGGTTGCACCCCACGGTTTCGCCGCCATCGGCTCGTGCACAGCAGTCCTGCCGCGGCAGCGATGTCCGCTGCCATGGAGTGTCGCCGTTAAGCGAAGCGATGAGACTCTGAATGGTGGCCCTCCATTCATCGATCTTGTCTGCCGTTGGAGGGTAATCCGGGGCAGTTGAGCTCGCGCCAAAGCTTCTGCTGGAGTGGTGGGCGGCGATGGCGAGCGGCGCGAGGCGGGATATGCTCGGACTTCTAACTATGTTAGAAGGAGCGATATCCGTCCAGCGACCGTGTCTCGCTTCGTGCCCGCATGTTGGCGTGCATGCTGGTCTTGAGCACCCGAGATCCACCAGCTCGATCTTGGTCCAACGAGCGTATGGCACTTGTGAATACCATGACGTTGTCGGTCCTGCGCCTCTGAGATGGGCGCGGTGCATGTCTGGACGCCGAGGTCTGCGCAGCCTTGTCCTTGACCTGGCAGCACCGTGGGCTCCCTCGCCGATGCCCGTTCTTCGCGGCGTCTACCCCACCACCCGTTTGCTCGGTGGTGGTAGGATCGACGTGGGCGGAACAGCTGCCGCCGAAGCCTTCTTCTTGGTGGCATGTCGATGAAGAAGATGAAGATCTAGCTCGTGTGAGCGTCGGATCAGGTTCACACAACCTCGGCGCCCTACCGCGCGCCAAAGGTGTCGGAAACTGATCCACGAACACCTATGGGACGGCGGACCGAGCCCCTTCGGTTCGGCGGGGCGGAAGATCGCCGAAGAGCGGATCGAGGCGAAGCACACGAGCAGTTTACACAGCCGGAGCTCTCCGAGAGATAACACTCCTCTGCTGCATGTCCGAGTGTATTGAGTTCTTGCTCGGGCGCTGAGTGCTATAGTACACACCGCCGCTAACGAGACTGGCGTGAGTGTTTTCTGCCTTCAACCCCTCTCTACGTTGCGCATGGGCCTCCTTTTATATGCTAAAGGGTCTCCGACAGGTGGCAACGTAGACAAGGGTAAAAATGGAAAAGGAATTGCGGTTGGTATAACTACACGCACGATGTACCATACCTAACCACGAAGGCAGGGGACAAAGGCATTAAATGCCCGTCTATATCGCCCAAATAGTGCAAAAAGGACCGTCGGGGGCGCCACCGCTGCCACGATGGCAATCTTGTCGGCGTCTCTTGCCACCGCACGCTGGCCGCACAGACCTCTTGCCACGCTACTGAAAGGTCCCAAGGCGACACGTTGGTGGATGTCTTTGGGCCTTGGTACAGAGTGGTAGTTTGCAGCGACAAGCGCCTTGCCGCGGATCGTTGTCTTGTCGCGTCCGGGCTTGTCGCTCACGGGCCTCGCCGGACGCGTGGCCGTCATGACAAGTTCCTCGAGATGCCTTGGTTGGCCTTCCCGCAAGCTCCTCTTGCCGGGCCTTATCTCCTTGGCTTGAATACTTTGTTCTTGAATGGCTCCAAAGGAACCACGGAGGACCTTGGCGGTCACCCGGCAAGCCTTGCCGCGGGGTGCTGCAACTGCCCGTGCACAAGTTCGGGATACTAGGGTACCCCTACTCTAGTACATCGACAAAACCTCTTCCAAAATAGTGGATGTATCACTAAATAAAGTCATGACCTCTCCAAATCCACTTTCATCTATATTGTAATAAGATTCAACACCCTCCAAAATAGTGGGATCACTACTACCTAGAGTTGACACTCTTCCAAACCCACTTTCATCAATGTAATCATCATAAATAGGAGGCATGCTATCATCATAATAAATTTTCTTATCGAAAGTACAAGGAATCAAAGGATCATATTCATTAAGCAAAGCATCCCCAAGCTTAGTACAAGCATTACTTCTAGCAAATAAATCTTCAAACATATCATACTCATCAAACATAACATCCCCAAGCTTGTGGTTTTGCATATCATCACAATCATTCTTATCAATAGCATGAATGGCACCAATAGTATAGCAAACATTATTATCATATTCTTCCAAGCAAGTGCTAAAAATATTTTCAAGATCATAATGGATATCATTGTCTTCCCAATCATAATCATCGCAACAAGTAATAGGCATAACAAAATCATCATCAATATCATCATCCTCCATCAACATATTTGATTCACTTTCACGAGGCACGATGGTGATGGGAGCAACATTATTTGGGAGAGATACCTTTTCCCTCTTTTCTTTCTTCTTTTCTTATTCTTCACCACATCATGTGTGGGTTTATTTTTTCCAAGCTTCTTATTGAAGAGATTGATTGGATAGGAAGCTCCTCCTCGTTACCTGATTCATCATAATAAAAACTAGGAGGGTATTGGGAAATATTTTCCCTTTCATTAGTAATCTCTTCATATTCCATTTGTTTTCTTGTCTTTAGATAGTTGGCAATATAAGGATTCTCAATGCAATTTACCGCACAAAACATATAAATTTCTTCTAGATCAGAATCAAGAAATCTCTCGAGATTAAATTTTGGAAAACCCTTAGTTACATGTTTCATTTCTTCATACCCCAAAAGAAGACTAAGCTCTTTATGATGCTCAAGGGTAATCAAGTTATCACAATTTTTGGACATGATTTGATCATCAAAGAATTTGCATTGGAGATTTAAATAACCATGTTCATTGCAAAGTTCACAAGGATGGCGGAAAAAATTAAATCTTTCAGCACAATCATCTAGTCTCTCTTGCAACTTTCTCGTTTCTAAATATTTATGCTTTCTTACAAAATCTATCTTCCCTTTTAGGTGTGCAAAGGCACTCCCAATTCACTCCGAAAAAAGTGACATGCTCATAAGAAACATTTTTGTCATGACTTGTGCAATCATCATTAGCATTTTGGATATTCAAAGAATTCACACTAACAACATTGCAATCATGCTCATCATTCAAATATTTTGTGCCAAGCATTTTATTGACTTCTTCTTCTAACAATTGAGCACAATTTTCCGAACCATCATTGATACGTCTCCAACGTATCTATAATTTATGAAGTATTCATGCTATTATATTATCCTTCTAGGATGTTTGATATGCATTTATATGATATTTTATATGATTTTTGGGACTAGCCTATTAACCTAGAGCCCAGTGCCAGTTTCTGTTTTCTCCTTTTTTTTTTAGTTTTGCAGAAAAGGAATACCAAACGGAATCCAATTGACGGGCCAATTTTTGATGATTTTTTATGGACCAAAAGAAGACCACGGAGCATCGGAGTTGGGCCAGAAGAGTCCCGAGCTGCCCACGAGGGTGGGGGGCGTGCCCACCTGGTACGGGCGCGTGGGCCTGCCTCGTGGATAGCTCGGGCACCTCCTTGATGTGAGACCGACGCCAAAAATTCCTATAAATACAGAAACCTCGGAAAATTAACCTAGATCGGGAGTTCCGCCGCCGCAAGCCTCTGTAGCCACGAGAAATCAATCTAGGCCCTCTCTGGCACCCTGCCGGAGGGGGCCATCATCACCGATGGCCATGGAGGAGTATCCCGGAGGGGCCACCATCACCATGAAGGCCAAGGACCAGAGGGTGGAGGCCATGGAGGAGGAAGCACAAGGGGGAGAACCTCTCTTCCGGTGGCGCCGGAGTGCCATCGGGAGGGGAATCATCGCCGCAGTGATCGTCTTCATCAATATCACCATCATCATCACCATCCTCATCTCTTTTACGCGGTCCACTCTCCCGCACCCCGCTGTAATCCCTACTTGAACATGGCGCTTTATGCCACATATTATGATCCAATGATGTGTTGCCATCTTATGATGTTTGGAGTAGATATCTTTTGTCTTTGGGTTGATTGATGATCTAGATTGGTATGTGTCAGTGTCAAGACCGGCGGATCTCGGGTAGGGGGTCCCGAACTATGCGTCTAGGCGGATGGTAACAGGAGACAAGGGACACGATGTTTTTATCCAGGTTCGGGCCCTCTCGATGGAGGTAATACCCTACTCCTGCTTGATTAATATTGATGATATGGGTAGTACAAGAGTAGATCTACCACGAGATCAAGGAGGCTAAACCCTAGAAGCTAGCCTATGGTATGATTGTTGTTCGTCCTACGGACTAAAACCCTCCGGTTTATATAGACACCGGATAGGTTAGGGTTACACAGAGTCGGTTACAATGGTAAGAGATCTACATATCCGTATCGCCAAGCTTGCCTTCCACGCCAAGGAAAGTCCCATCCGGACACGGGACGAAGTCTTCAATCTTGTATCTTCATAGTCTTGGAGTCCGGCCGTGATGATAGTTCGGCTATCCGGACACCCCCTAGTCCAGGACTCCCTCAGTAGCCCCTGAACCAGGCTTCAATGACAACGAGTCCGGCGCGCATATTGTCTTCGGCATTGCAAGGCGGGTTCCTCCTCCGAATACTTCATAGAAGGTTTTGAACACAAGGATAGTGTCCGGCTCTGCAAAACAAGTTCCACATACCACCGTAGAGAGAATAATTTTTGCACAGATCTGCTGACGTATTCTGCGGCGTGACATCACACCCCGGCCAAGCCTTTATATGAATCGTTTTTTACTGTTCCACCTCAGCACGTTTAGCGAGGCGGTTTCCTTGGCACGTCTTATCAAAGCATAGATCGTGCCCCCCTTATTCCGGGATTCCCATCAATACGGATGTGGGTAACCCAAACGTGCCCGTTGGCACGCCTCCTCTATCGAAGGCGAGTCCTAATCGACCACGGGGAGGGCTCTTGGTATTCAACCTCTTTATAATGAGACCAAGGCCCTCTTCTTTTTTACACCCTCCATCGAGTTCGCCTCGCGCTTCGAGTTCTAACACCCAAAGCTTCAAATTTAGGCGCTTCGGACCTTCGACGATGTCTGGCTCCGATCAGCACGGCCGATGGATGTCTTCTTCCGTCACAGAAGAAGATGTGCTAAAGCTGCGAGACGCCAGGTATCTGACCGGTGATATTTCGCATAGGCTGCCTGCTCCAGGGCAGGCCATTCCCACTCCCGAGCCCGGCGAGAGCGTGGTGTTCGCATCACACTTCCTTCGGGGTTTAGGCTTCCCGACGGATCCCTTCGTGCGGGGGCTCATGTTTTATTATGGGCCGGATTTCCATGACTTGAATCCGGAGTCCATCCTCCATATCTCGTCATTCATCGTCATATTTGAGGCCTTCCTCCATATTACCCCTCACTTTGGATTGTGGCTCAAGACCTTCAAGGTGGAGCCAAAGATGATCGAGGGGCAGCAAGCAGAGTGCGGAGGGGCGGTCATAAGCAAATGTGCTGATGCTCCGTGGCCCGAGGGCTCTTTTCAAGAGGAGCTTGGTTTGTGGCAACGGGAGTGGTTTTATATCACTGCTCCTAGGGGCACCAAATGGGTGGCGCTTCCCGCCTTCCGCTCAGGTCCACCACAGCGGCTGGCGTCATGGGTCAACAAGGGGCTCGACTGGGGGCCGTCCAAGGACGTTCCTTTGTTGCAGGGCCGTATTCGAGACCTCCAAGAAAGAGAGATCAATCTGGTTGCAGTGGCGCAGGTTATGTTGATTCGGCGCCTTCTGCCCTGCAAACGTCGCCCCCTCCGCCTGTGGGAATTTAATCCGGAGGGACCACGAGCTCTCCAAAATTTTATGGGTACGACGCCCGTGGAGATGTATAAACTGTTCTTCGGATCACAAGAGAAGTGTCCGGACCTGATTGAGGACGCAGGACTAAGCTGCAATCGCCCAGATACTCAAGTAAGTAGTCCTGTAACCGGACAGGCTGTTCATTCATTTATCATATGCATGCCCTTTAAAGGAGCCGTTTCTTGAACAGGAGTGGATAGCCAAGGCAAAGTTAATAAGGTGTCCGGCTCCCCTCCCAGAGAACACGCCGGGTCCCATGTTGGCCAAGATGTTGAAGGCCGCGCCTTTTAAAGAAGGCGAGGGGAGCGGGGAAGCAACTGCCTCCCCGAAGGAGGCCTTTGAGGAGGGAGGGATCAAAAGTCCCACCCTCCAAGGAGAGAAGAGGACCGCTTCGGAAGATCTGGAGGTCAAGGCCTCGAAGAGGGGAAAGAAATCTTCGTCGAGAGTCCGTGCTGGGAAGTACCCCAGCCGCACTGTTTCCCCAAGGGATCAGCCCTCCAATGAGCCGTAAGTAAAAAAGAAGGGTTTTGTAAGTAAGGAACATCCTGTATTTATTTCTCAAGATAACGAAATTTTACCTTGTAGTTCGGATCTCAGCCCTTCTCGTGAGCTCGTCTTGAGGATCTTCTTCGGAGATGATGGAGTCGAACGCCTCCACTGTCGCACCCTCATGCGAGGCGGACGACCACGAGATGTCGTCGTGGAGGGTTCCCCCAAGTCCGGCGGGGCCGGAAGGTCCAGCGCCAAGTGGTGTGCGGTCGGAGGAGCTGAAGGATCTGCTCGGGCGAGCGGCTATCTCAGAGGATCACCGTGTCCTAATGGGTATGGTGATTGAAAGAATTGCATCCGCGGAGAGCGGATTGCATGAAGCCGTCAGAAGCTTACTGACGGGGTTCGAGGTACGCAAAAATGATGTACCTTCTAGAAGTTATGCATATAGAATGCGCCCTGTATAGATAGTAGCCCCGAGACTCGGTATGTTGTCAAAATTGACAGCGTGCGAGGATCAAATCTCGATTATAACATATCTCCGCTCCTAAATAGGTGGCGGGCGTCCGTGTGCCGGATTGATGAATATGCCGAACTAAAGCGGTAACTTGATGAGTCGGATCACGGACATCGCTGGTCAATAAGCGGTTTGACGAGTCACAAGGTATCACGACTTCTCTGGCGGACACCTGGTAAGGGAGCTTGGCGCCCATGCCTTACTACGTGTATGCTTAATGTAGATGGTGCCGCTGCTGTGGAGGAGCTGCGGGCGGAACTCGCCCGGCGAAAGAGCAAGCCAGAAATAATGTCTGGCGCTTTAAGGCGGCGAAGAGCTAAAGCGAGCGGGCTGCTCATTTGCCGAAGCAAAGAGGAAATGGCCGATATGGCGAGAAAGTTGAAGAATACTACCGATCGCTGCGAGGTTCTTGAAAAAAACGTCAAAGCGAACAAGAGGGCCTAAAAAGGCCGCCGCCGAATCCAAGGATGCCCGTTCGGCTTTGAGAGCTGCCAAGGAGGAGCTGAGTCAGGCCGGGGCTATTGCGGCTGGAAAACGTTTTCTGCTGCGGAGGAAATATATGGATCCAAAGTATGCTCAGTTGGACAAGTTGTGGAGTTCAGAGGATGCTTATCTGGAGTTAGCGGCGAGCGCTGCGGACGTGATTGAGCACTTCCGAGGCGGAAAAGGGGCACGAAGGGAAGAGCTATATTGGTCGCAATTCCATAGTCCGGGCGTCCTCTTCCGTTGACCGATCGGTTGGCGAATGGGCGAGCTGAATCGATTATCCGGACTTGCCATGAAGCATGTCATGACTCATTTGTGGCGGGCGGACCCACCGAAGAGTTATTTTGGTTTAGTGCAGCGGTTCCTTGGTGCGGTATCTGCGTGTCGGCGCAATGAAGCGGTCGGCGTGTATTGAGGAGCGCGGATGGCTCGGCCCGTTCAAGACATCTTGGGCAGAGATGAAGGCCACCGACGTTGCATCCCAAGATTGGACAGAAGCCGAGTACTGCGAGCACTACTTTGAGGAAGTCTGCGGGTGCTCGTTTAATAGAGACGCGATGCTCGAAGGATATTATGTTTAAATGACATGTATGATTTGTGAAAACAATGTTTCAATATAATATAAGAGCTTTTTATACTTGTGCGTTCAAGTAGTAAACTACTCCCTATGCGGTTGTTTATGTATATTTATATATAACCTGAAAGATGGCAGTCCTTGGCTTCAGCCCCCACGCACATAGTGCGGGGGTGTTTGCAAAGAAGGCGCTTTTTCACACTTAATCCAACATCTTGGTCCTGTTAAGGAGGTGGTAGCGTAGCAAACTAGGCAACCGGACTATAATGCTTTATCACTTTCACTTAGCCATAGGAGTTCGAGGTGGGGCTACTATATAGCCTCAGGGGCACCGCACTCTCCCGAATTCGGGGTGCGTATGTGCCTGACCGAAACCGGTCCTTCGTTAATGCGGAGGAATTCTAAACATTCCAGTGAGTCATCGAGTGGTTGACCAGTCTCTCGCTATATCATGACAGTCAGTTTTCGGCTTTCTCTCTTGAGGTGCTCGCCCGGCGAACCGGGCACAATCGCATAGTTCTCCACAGTGCCACGTTAGCCAATAGAGCAGAACGTAAGGTAGCAAAACACAGGAGCCGGGCAAACCCAACATTTGACCAAAGACATGATTCGGAGCTGATGCATATAAGGCCAAACTCGAGACGCCAAACACTCCCTAAGGTATTCGGTCTTTATAAAACAGGCAGAATAATGCCTAAGCCCACAGTGTCCGTGCAGCGCAAAATTTCTGGTGCGGCCAATGCCAAAGCATGCCTCCTCCTCGGATATAGTAAGAAACCGGGGATGTATATCAACAAGAGACAGTAAAAAGGTTTACGCAGGGTCTTAATCTGAAAAGAATCCTTGCAACGGGTCCCTCTTGCGTCTGCGCTTTGTGTCTCCGTTGTGCCGTATCACGGGCGGGTGTAGCACGTTGTTCATCTGTAAAAAGAGGAACTTAGTTTAAAAGAAAAAAGATCGTGCGAAAGATGTACTTTATATTAAATAAACAGAGTACGATTCGAAGAAGTGAATAAAATTGAGCTTTATTGTCTCTTGTTGTACATGCATGCAGCCCCTTGTATGGGGGTATGCGCTAGTAAGCGCCGGACTCGTCTAGCCGTGTCCGGGTTTGAATGACCTATTCGTGTTCTTTGACTAAGCGGGCCGGATAGGTGTGGGGCTGTCAAGGCGTCTCACGTTCTTCCGTGCTTGAGTAAAACTTAATACTCCCTTTTAATGAGATGATGCCGCGTGGACCGGGCATTTTAAGTGTTAGAGATGCATAATGCGGTATTGCGTTAAAGCGGGCGAAAGCTTCGCGTCCCAATAGTGCTTGATGGCTACTTTTAAATGGGGCGACATGGAAGACTAACTTTTCGCGGCGGAAGTTGTCGGATGAACCGAACACAACTTATAGCAGTAGGGAGCCCGTACAATGGGCATATGGGCCTGGCATTACCCCTTTAAAGGAGGTGTTGCTATGGCGAATTTTGGTTGGGTCTATACCCATCCTGCGGATTGTGTCCTGATATATCAGGTTTATGTCACTGCCGCCATCCATGAGGACTTGTGTAAATTGGAATCCCTCGATTATAGGATCCAATATCAAGGCAGTCCATCCTGCGTTCCGGATACTTTTGGAGTAGTCCTGATGGTCGAAGGTGATTGGTTTTGACAACCAGTGTTGGTACTCCGCTAGGGTAGTATGTGCGGCGCGTATCTTAATGGGCGCCGCTCTGTTTTTTCCTTTTATCACGTGAAGTGAGTTTACTGTTTTAACTTCTTGTGGGAAATTCTTTTGTTTTCCGGGGCTCTGCTTGTGGTGCTCGTCATCATCTTCACTTGGTGTGTCGAGCCCCTTGTGTTCGGCGTTGAGTCTGCCGGACTGTTTGAAGACCCAACAATTTCTGTGGGTATGGTTTGCAAGCTCCCAGGAGTACTGTGGATTTGACATATCTTGTCCAAGATTTTGTTTAAGTTGGATAGCTCATCGCTATTGTCCTTAAGGGGTAGTTTTTATTGTTACGGCGTGAGCTTTTGAATCCGGCGTTGATTGCCGCGCTCTTTGGACCGTTCCTTTAATCCGGCGCTGGTCCTTGTTGCGCCGTGGTTTCCGTTCCATCCCTGACTTGGATGTACTTGGGTCGCTGGTGATGCATCTTGCTAGCCAGCTATCCTCTCCAGCATAAAAGCGGGTCATGAGGCTTGTTAATGCGGCCATTGTTCTTGGATTTTCTTGGCGAGGTGTCCGGCGAGCCATTCGTCTCGGGACGTTGTGTTTGAAGGCTGCTAAGGCTTGGCGTCCGGACAATCGACTATTTGGTTCTTTTAGTAAGGAACCTGTTCCAGAATTTCGGGCTGACTCTTGGGCTGTTGAGTTATGTGACTTAGATCGTCGCATCCGGAGGGCGGACATAGGTCCCCAAAATTTGCCCAAACGCATCCTCGAGCTCTTCCCAGCTTCCAATGGTATTTTCGGGAGGCTTTTAAGCCAATGCCGAGGTGGCCCTTTGAGTTTGAGGGTAAGTATTTTATGGCGTGGAGATCATCTCCTCTAGCCATGTGTATGTGGAGGATGTAATCCTCAATCCAGACTCGAGTGCATTGTTCCGTCGTATGCCTCTATGTTTACGGGTTTGAATCCGCTGGAAATTCATGATCCAGCACCTCATCGGTGAAACATAGGGGATGTCGCGCGCCCTGTATTGGGTGTGTCGTGATGTTCGGATATTTGGCGTGTTGCATTGCTTTGAAGAGCTTGCTTTCTCGGCCCATAGACGGACCTAACTGGGCCATCCTTTTGATGTGAATCCTTATGCGGATCGCGTACCGGCTTGTGTGCGGCGCCATTTGCCGCTCTCTTTTTGTCGTGGGGTCGTCCATCCGACCGGGTGGCCTTCTTATTTTTTGATTGTGGGGGCTCTATGGCCTCCTCATCAAATTCGGGCAGTAGTTTTCTCTTTGGGTAGCTCTTTGTTCGGCGACTGTCGCTGTATTTGTCTGCGGTGTTGAATACTCTACTCCATCTGATTCTGAGTGCATCTTCCGCTGTTTTGAGCTTCCACTTCTTCTTTTTCAGGCTACACGCAGTGGCGACAAGCCTTTTGTGGAGGTTATTTTGCTCCAGCAATTTTTCCGGCGTGAGATCATCCGGACTGTTATCTTCGCCGGGGACGGGTTGTTTATCCAAGTTGTCTTGTTCGGACGATTGCTCGATAGCATGTTCATCGTCCACCGGTTCGCCCTGCTCTATGGCTGGGTCTTTGTAGAGGCGGGACTTGGTTCGGCGTTTACGTTGCCGTTTTGACTGCTTTCCGAGGGATTTATCCTTCGTAGCGTCCCATTGTTCCTCGTCTTCATTTCCTTTAGGTGTATCCACCATGTATACATCATGGGATGAGGTGGCTGTCTAGCATCTTCTAGGCGCTGGTTCATGGTTGTCTCCTACATCGTCGTCCATACCGTCGATGTCTTCGGAGTCGAAATCGAGCACGTCGTGTAAGCTTTCGACAGTGGCTACGAAATGGGTGGTGGGTGGATGTTGAATTTCTTCATCGTCCGCATCCCAACCTTCCTGACCGTAGTCCGGCCATGGCTCTCCGGATAAAGAGAGAGACTTTAGTAAATTCAGGATGTCGCAAAAGGGCGAGTGCTGAAAGATGTCCGCGGCAGTGAACTCCATGACCAGCGCCCGATCGGATTCGATTGGCAGGGGCGCGGAGGGTTCGGAGTCCGGAGAGGAGTCCGGCACCTGGGAGTCACGGTCTTCGCAAAGGACAGGGATTGTGTTCGCTTAATCGCCGTAGAGATTTCAGCCCCGAGGTGGTGTCAACCAACCATCCTCGTCGGTGAGATCGGCTCCGAATCAATGTTCAGAGCGGACACTAGTGCGGCCTCCAGGACACTGTCCGGCGGCAGAGTTAGATCATGCCCATCGAGACAGTGCGGCGCGCTTGGCTGTGGCTCGAATCCGTCGAAGATCAAGTCTCCACGGATGTCGTCCGTATAATTCAAGCTTCCAAATCTGACCTGATGGCCAGGGGCGTAGCTTTCGATCTGCTCCAGATGGCCAAGTGAATTGGCCTGCAGTGCAAAGCCGCCGAATATGAAGATCTTTCCGGGGAGAAAAGTCTCACCCTGGACAGCGTCATTGTTGATGATCGAAGGAGCCATCGGGCCTATAGTTGACGACACAGAGGAACTCTCAATGAAAGCACCAATGTCGGTGTCAAGACCGGCGGATCTCGGGTAGGGGGTCCCGAACTGTGCGTCTAGGCGGATGGTAACAGGAGACAAGGGACACGATGTTTTTACCCAGGGTCGGGCCCTCTCGATGGAGGTAATACCCTACTCCTGCTTGATTAATATTGATGATATGGGTAGTACAAGAGTAGATCTACCACGAGGTCAAGGAGGCTAAACCCTAGAAGCTAGCCTATGGTATGATTGTTGTTAGTCCCACGGACTAAAACCCTCCGGTTTATATAGACACGGATAGGTTAGGGTTACAGAGTCGGTTACAATGGTAAGAGATCTACATATCCGTATCGCCAAGCTTGCCTTCCACGCCAAGGAAAGTCCCATCCGGACACGGGACGAAATCTTCAATCTTGTATCTTCATAGTCTTGGAGTCCGGCCGTGATGATAGTTCGGCTATCCGGACATCCCCTAGTCCAGGACTCCCTCAGTATGAGTTGTATGTTTTACTTTGGTGCTGTCCTATGGTGCCCTCCATGTCGCGCAAGCGTGAGGGATTCCCACTGTAGGGTGTTGCAATACGTTCATGATTCGCTTATAGTGGGTTGGTGAGTGACTGAAACACAAACCCGAGTAAGAGGGATTATCGCGTATGGGAATAAAGAGGACTTGATGCTTTAATGCTATGGTTGGGTTTTACCTTAATGATCTTTAGTAGTTGCGGATGCTTGCTAGAGTTCCAATCATAAGTGCATATGATCCAAGTAGAGAAAGTATGTTAGCTTATGCTTCTCCCTCATATGAAATTGCAATAGTGATTATCAGTCTTGTTAACAATTGCCTAGGACAACTCCGCACACCGATCCACCATTATTCCACACTCGCTATTTATATTATTTAGTAATATATTCTAAATTTATGATAACAGCACCTACTTTTATATTTTAGCTCTCTGATATCATGCAAAGTTATCCTCTTCATACCCACAACGTAGTTTTATTTCTCGTTTCTAGTTGGAAGTAAGCGTTGATTGCACGTGAAGTCGTGTCGGTGGCAGATAGGGCTTGAGAGAATATTGGTCTTACCTTTAGCTCCTTGTGGGTTCGACACTCCATACTTATCACTTCCACCTTTGGAAAGTGCTACGATGATTCCTTGCACTTGGGGATTATCAAGCTCTTTTCTGGCGCCGTTGCTGGGGAGCAATAGCGTGGGGTTGATATTCTCGTGTGTGCTTGTTTACTTTCTTCACTAAGTATATTTTTTTTTCCTTTTCGTTTCTGTTTATTTGTGGGTGAAACATACAAAAAAATTTAAAATTTAAAATACAAAAAAATTTACTTGCCTTTCATGCCTAAAAAGTTTTTCAAAAAGAGAAGTGATTGGAAAGTTATGCATTGAAGAACTGAGTGTCGACCTTGAGCACTTGTGTTCATGCTCACGGAAACAATGTAGAATTTTTCATGGAATTTTCTCTGTAAATAATTATCCCCTTGTATATATTCATTGTATTAGAGAAATAAATGTGCCAAGCTTTGGTTTTAGGATGATTAGATTGCTTGTTTACTATGTGCAGAACAAAAACAGAAACTTTGTCTGTAGTGCGTGAATTTACATTTTTTACTGGAAAGTCAAATGGGTCTGAAACCTTTTACACATTACTTCTGTACAAATTTTTAAAATTTTCAAATTTATTTCATAATTTTAGGAGTTACAGAACTTTACCAAACTTTCAGATTACTACCGACTGTTCTGTTTTTAACAGATTCTGTTTTGCGTGTGTTGTTTGCTTATTTCGATGAATCTATGGCTAGTATCGGGGGGTATGAACCATAGATAAGTTGGAATACAGTAGGTTTAACACCAATACAAATAAAGAATGAGTTCATTACAGTAACTAAAGGTAGTGATTTGTTTTATTACACTAACGGATCTCACAAGTTTTTGTTTAAGTTTTTGTGAATGAAGTGTTTGAAGAACGAGGAGTTACCGATGTGAGAAGAATAAAGAGAGGCAAGAGTTCAAGCTTGGGGATTCCCAAGGCACCCCAAGTAAATATTTGAAAGGTTACTCGAGCATCTAAGCTTGGGGATGCCCCGGTTGGCATCCCATCTTTCTTCTTCAACGATTATCGGTATACCTTGGTTTTTGTTTTGTTCACATGATTTGTGTCCTTTGTATTTTTCTTTTTCTTCAAGAACCATGCTAGAATGAGATAGCCCTTCATTGATTTATAGAATACTTCATGAGCTTCACTTATATCTCTTAAGTATGATTTTATAGAATTGCTCTTTGTGCTTCACTTAAATCTTTTGAGTATGGTTTTATAGAATGCTTCGTGTGCTTCACTTATACATTTTGAGCTTGGTTAGTCTATATTAATTGTAGAATGCTCCATGAACTTCACTTATATCCTTTGGAGTATGAATAATACTATCATTTAAAGTGGGTTTGGAAGAGTGTCAACTTTAGGAATTAGTGATCCCACTATCTTGGAGGTTGTTGAATCTTAGTGTGATATTTATGAAAGTGGATTTGGAAGAGTGTCAACTTTAGCTAGTAATGATTCCACTATTTCGGAAGAGGTTCCAATTGAGTATGAGAACAAGGTTGCTATCTATGATGCTACTGAAAATTATTATGAAGGAGGAATACATGCTTGTAGGAGTTGCAATAATATCAAGTTTCCTCTCTATGTGTTTAAAGTTTTGAAGTTATACTTGTTTTGCCTTCCTATGCTAGTTGATTGTTGTTCTTATAAATTGTGTTCTCACAAAATCCCTAGGCATAGGAAGTAGGTTATATTTAAATGTGCTATTCATATTCTTCAAGATGCTCTCTTTGTGCTTCAATTCTTGTCTATTATGTGAGCATCGTTGAAATCATCATGCCTAGCTAAAAGGCATTAAAGAAAAGCGCTTGTTGGGAGACAACCCAATATTTAACCTTACTATTTTTGTGTGTTTACATGATTAAGCTACTGTATTAATCATGTTTTATAGCTTTTGTTTCAATAAAGTGCCAAGTAAGACCTTTGGAAAGACTTTGGTGATAGTTAATATGATCTTGCTGTAAAAAACAGAAACTTCGCGCTCACGAGAATAGATGTAATTTTTTACAGAAGAGTGATATTGAGTTGATTCTTTTTGCAGAAGATTAATAGACAAATTCCTCACGTCCACCAATTTATTTCATAATTTTTGGAGTATCAGAAGTATGGTTATTGTTCATATCATTACAGACTGTTCTGTTTCTGACAGATTCTGTTTTCATTGCATAGTTTGCTTGTTTTCTAATTTCTATGCCTTATATTCCTCAATATAAATTGTAGAAATGATATGGTACATTATGAATTGTGTGAGAACAATTATGAACCTTGTCTTTGACAGTACCAAAGTGAATGGTTTGCTCTTTATCATACTAATCTATCTCACGAAGTTTGGTTAAGTTTTGTGTGATTGAAGTTTTCAAGTTTTGGGTGAGATATCGATATGAGGAGAATAAGGAGTGGAAAGACCCTAAGCTTGGGGATTCCCAAGGCACCCCAAGGCAATATTAAAGGAATACTCAAGCTCCTAAGCTTGGGGATGCCCCGGAAGGCATCCCCTCTTTCGTCTTCAAAACTATCGGTATACCTTACTCGGAGCTATATTTTTATTCGTCACATGATATGTGTTTTGCTTGGAGCGTCAATTTATTTTGCTATTATTTGCTTGATGTTATGTAGAATAATGTTTTGAATCTTTATTTTCAATAAAAATGTCAAGGATAGCCTTTTACCATGCTTATTTTGCAAGTATACATGTTGCTGTTTGAAAACATAAAGTTTACCGCTGTTGCAAAAATTCCTTAGAAAATTCAGAATGTGATAAAATGTTGAAACCTTTTTCATAATAAGCTCTGATAAATTTACTACAGTGGGAATTTTCTTTCATAATTTTTGGAGTTAGGGAAGTATGATGAATCTTGCATTCTTTACAGACTATATTGTTTTGGCAGATTGCTGTTATGGTTGCATTGTTTGCATATGTTTGCTTGTTTAATGATTCTATTTGAGGATAGGAGTGTTAAATATGCAGATGCATTTAGTATGCAATGTTGAATAATAATTTTAGTAATTTGTCACAGTAGAAAATGATAAGGTTTTGCATTGGTTTATACTAACCTATCTCACGAGTTCTTGTTGAGTTTGGTGTGTATGAAGCTTTTGAGATTTAGGAAACCGACGTATAAAAGGAATTAAGGAGAAACAAAAGCTCAAGCTTGGGGATGCCTAAGGCACCCCAAGACATTATTTCAATAAGTCTCAAGCATCTAAGCTTGGGGATGCCCCGGTAGGCATCCCACCTTTTCTCTTCAACAACTATCGGTTAGTATCGGTTGAACCTAAGTTTTTGCTTCTTCACATGAGTTGTGCTATCCTTGCAATGTCATTTTATTTTGTTTTGCTTGCTATTTGAATAAAATCATTGGATCTGAAATATTGAATGAAAAAGAATCCTCCCATGGCTAGTTAATAATTTTACTACTCAGTGTTCTTCACTCATATCTTTTGGAGTAGTTTGTCATTTGCTCACATGCTTCATGTCTATCCTATGAGTAAATGGTTCAATGAATTGAATGTCATAAATCTGAATTTATATATGTTTCATATGCTTATAACTTTGATAGTAATGACTTCACATATAAAGAGTAGGAGGCATAAAAGTTGTTGAGAGTTGACAAACATAGTTTTGGTCATCGTTGCAATTAATAGGAAGTAATAAGGAAAGAGAGGTTCACATATAAATATATTATCTTGGTCACCTTTTATGATTGGGAGCACTCATTAAGTATGACATGCTAAAAGAGTTGACGTTGGACAAGGAAGACAACGTAATGGTTTATGTTTTCTCACATCTCAGTTAAAGTATATTGTCATTGACCTTCCGAACATGTTGAGCTTGCCTTTCCCCTCATGCTAGCCAAATTCTTTGCACCAAGTAGAGATACTACTTGTGCTTCCCAAAACCCTTAAACCAGTTTTGCTATGAGAGTCCACCATATCTACCTATGGATTGAGTAAGATCCCTCAAGTAAGTTGTCATCGGTGCAAGCAAAAAAAATTGCTCTCTAAATATGTATGATTGATTAGTGTGGAGGAAATAAGCTTTATACGATCTTGTGATGTGGAAGAAATAAAAGCGACGGACTGCATAATAAAGGTTCATATCACAAGGGGCAATATAAAGTGACGTTCTTTCGCATTAAGATTTTGTGCATCCAACCCTAAAAGCGCATGACAACCTCTGCTTCCCTCTGCGAAGGGCCTATCTTTTACTTTATGTTTTACTTTATGCTTGAGTCAAGGTGATCTTCACCTTTCCCTTTTTCATTTTCTCCTTTGGCAAGCTCTTCGTGTTTGAAAGATCATGATATATATATATATATATATATATATATATATATATATATATATATATATAAGATATAAAGTTTATTTGTGCGGCTGCAATCACAAGCGCTCATTCGCGTGGGGATCTGGTCGCGCCTCTTACCTCATTTGCATTTTCACTAGTTTATTTGATGCTTATTTCCTCTTTTAGAGAAACTAGGACCACGCGGGCTGCTTGATGCCAGCACTAGGCTGCCAAGCCGCAGTCCTAGCAGGCTTGGACCACAGACGCCTTCGCCCGAGCAGTTCGGGAAGGCCTTGGACAACTTTTCTATGAAGGTTCAAACCTTTCTTCTTCTTCTTTTTTGTTTGCAATACATCTTTTTCTTCGCCTGACACACAAGCTCCCCTCCATGTTTCCTCGAGGTAAAAAACAGAAGCAGGACCTGGTCAGCAAGCCACCCCCCTCGGCCCCTTCGTCTACATGAGTTTTCCAAAATCCTTCATCCATTGGCCACACCCAAATCTCCATTATCACCTTGCCCAGACCCTCTGAAGAAAAATTCTGCACAACACAAAGAGAAACAGGAGATGGACGAAAGCTCCCACGTCAAGAAGGTGCTCGGCGACCCGAACCTGCTTCAGGAGGTCTTCCTCCGGCTTGGGAGCGTTGCAAATCTTGCCCGTGCTGCCGCAGTCCACCCGTCATGGTACTCCGCCGTGAAGCTTCCCGGCTTCCTCCAAGCTTTCCGCGAGAGGTGCGCCCCTCCAGTCATAGCTCACGTAGTAGAGTTCGAGCAGCAGAGTTTTTGGTCGTCTTCCATTTTCACCCCTCTAGCTGGCATTGGCCATGGTCTTGCACAAGTTGGACAAAGGGTTGACCATGCTTTTTCCGACCCAGATCACACGTATGTAGTCCTAGCTTCATGTGATTCTCTCATGCTTGTCAAAGAACATTTTCAGTATTGTGTTATCATGAGCTAGCTACCCCGATGGACCATTGGAGATTAGCATCATAAAACATCTTTGGCTACTTATTTGTCGTTGGAGGGGAGTTCGCATTTTCATATGTCGCCTGGTTGGCAAGGTCGAAGCGCTGCAACAAAGGAGTGTACTTGGACACGGACGCTGTGCTGCATACTACGTCGTCCACATGCCCGTGTACATGTGTTTTAGTGTGTCTTTCTACTAAATTTGTTTTCTCATCGACCAATAAGATTTTTACTCTGCTTCTTCGTTATTGCATCCCGCAGGTCAACATCGACAAGGATGGGTCTTGGAGCCGTGATGCTTCACAACCAATCTATCGCGGGCGCCGAGTATACTTACTCGAGAATCCATACGCAATCACACAGAGGGGGGTGCTGTTTATCATGTACGAGGTCGGGAAGTTAATGGCATACAACTTCAAGGACGGCGACTTCACCCTGTTGGATTTACCGCGCATTTCAACGCCAACGCTAGAAAAGGTGGTACGGACTAGTCAGTCACCAGCTGCACTCCGGGTACCCTATGCATCGTTCAAGTCCAGGGCGTGGATCTTCACATATGGGATCGGGCTGCGAGGCAAAAAATATCCACACCAGCAACTCTCGGTGTGCCACCTAATTTTTTTTTTGAACAAGAGAAGGCGCTTAAAGCGCCAATATATTCAGCTCAGTAGCAGAGTACAATATGAAGTACAAAGCCCTGTAAAAACACGGTAGATAAGATAGAAGTTATAGGGTGTGCCACCTACAACATCTCTTTGGATCAGGGTTCTGTATGTGGGAACAAACAGCTTTCCTGCATGCACTTCCTTCTACTCAATAAATGTTTTGTCAGAGGATGAGGGTGCGCGGCACGTTTCCGTGAGCTTCGGCTTCATGACTCACACATACAAAGATCGACACGAGATGCTAGTCATCGACCTGTTCCACAGGAACGACAACGAAGTGGTGATCAAAGTCTTGCCTATCACAGCAAGCTGGCAGCCCAAGCTGGATATTCATTTCCAACCTCTTTTCTCAGGGGTAACCAGCGTGCAACATTTTCGCTATATCGCAGTGTTTGATGTTAGAGACTCGTTTTAATTCGCATAATTATCCTAGATCCTGCCACCTAACGTTGGTACGTCCGAAGCAAACAACCTTTTTCGCTGTGATGTACCATGTTAAACTATTATTCTTTTTATGCCAATACAAAAAAGAAAATTGGCCGTGCTACGTATTTTTTCATTCCGTCAATTATGTTTTTCGGAAAATGTTTTTTTCCTCAAGAGTAAATGCAACCCGAGTGGAATGTTTTTTTTTATTTTTCCGTGTGATGATTATCTCTTTTTTTTTAACTGGGGAGAGGAACAGGAGAGAATGATATATGCAATTACAACATTTATTTTTTATAGCAAGAGATTTCTTTTTGTTTCACTCCCTATTATTAAGCAACCCAACCTAATAAACCAAGGCATGTGTTTTCATGAATCTGCGTGAATTTTCCGAACTACTCCCTCCGTTCCTTTTTACACCACATATAAGATTTGTGTCGAGTCAAACTTTACAAACTTTGATCAAATTTCTATAAAAAAGTATCAACATCTGCAATATCAAATATACATAATATGAAACTACATTTCATAATGAATCTAAAGATATTTCTTTACCATTGTAAATGTTGATACTTTTTTCTACAAGTTTGGTCAAACTAAAGATACTTTGACTTCACACAAAAGTTATATGCAGACTAAAAAGAAACGGATGGAGTACGTATGAGTGTTGGTTTTGAGGATTTCGCGCAGGACTGAAACCACGAGGATAACATGCCAAACCAAGCTCCGCAATCCCTCAAACTAGTATACCAAAAAACATGGTGTCCACCCACACGTTGTTGCATTGCTCGTCGAAGAGCTAGTCGAGCAGCCTTTACGTCCCCTACGGTCGTGGCCCATGCACAAACGTCCTCCCCCCCCGCCCCAGGCCGTGTCTGGTTCAAAAACAAACCAACATGCCCCCCTATATAAGATATTTGTCCCACCCCCTATCTCGAGTCCTCGGCACGAAACCAAAAGCCCCCTCCCCACCTGTCCGGTTCTAAAGCGAACCAATATGCCCCCATATAGACAATCTTTGCCCCACCCCTGTCTCGAGTCGTCACCACCGAAACCAAAAGCCCCCCCCCGGCATGTCCGGTTGTAAAACAAACCAACATGCCCCCCCCAGTCTCGAGTCGCCGCCACCAAAACAACAAGCGCACCCCACGGAGCACGGCGTCAAATCCGCATGTATTTAGTTCGCCAGAAATATGGAGGTGGAACACCAGGAACAAGATTTATGAAATCAGTCCGTTCTCACCGCACGGTTACCAGGGGGATCTGCGTGCAGTATGCAGAAGGATATGTTCCTTTCCATGAACGTATCAAGCTCGATGGAGACAATCCTGCACATGGGGAGACGTTTCTTCGCCGTCTCAAGAGACCACACATGCTTAGGGACTTGCTCAAGGAGAACGCGCATGCAGTAACAGGGACGAATGAGCTCGGCGTCGAAGTCAGGCGTCCTATCCTGGACGCGGAATGGTGTGGCCTGGCCGTCGTGGAACACCCTCACAGATGCAACTCGATCGCGGCACCCCTCATTCGTGAAACGGACGACAAAGGAGTTTACCGAGACGATGGACACGACGACGACTGCTCTCGAGATGTCGCCGAACTCGGAGAGAATGGATTCCTTCACCTCCGCAGGTTCGACGCATGGGCCGGCGATCACCACCGTCGTGGCTCGGAGACGATTCTCCTCTTCCACCATGGCGGGTGTGCGCTCAATTACGCAGTTAGACATGAACGGATGTTGTTTGGGTCGGAGGAAAACGACATTGGGGAGCACACATTCTCTATTTAGTGGAGTGATCTTGTTATTTTGTACTACCTCCGTCCCATAATATAATAATATTTTTGACACTAGTAGGCTGAGGGAAGTACCACTTTAGTGCATTGCTGACGGCTGATTTGTGATTTTGGCACGACCCGTGGAGTATCTTATATGAACATACACGTCTTCAAATTAATGCTTCACAATCTCAGCCTGCTTCTCGCTACCCCGCTATAGTCTGATGGCGTGAAGCGATGCGACCGATGTCCCACATTCACGAAACCGTTGTTCAACTCACTCAAAAACGCACGATGCGATAATGGGTCCTCAAGCCACCATGAAGAACCGCCAAAACTACGAGGGAACAATCGTCTTTGATTGGAAGGGAACCAAAATAGACTTTGTGAGGAACCAATGTCCCACATTCATGGAACCGTTGATCAACCCACTAAAAATGCACGAGGGGAAATGGGTTCACAGGTCGCCACAAAGAAGCACCAAAACTACGTGAGAAGAACCTTCTTTGATGTAAAGGGAACTGAAAATAGACTTTGTGAGGAACCAGTGTCCCACATTCATGGAACCATTGTTCAACTCACTCAAAATGCATGATGCGATAATGGGTTCTCAGATCACCATGATGAACTGCTAAAACTACGAGGGAAGAACCGTCTTTGATTGGAAGGGAACTGAAATAGACTTTGTGAGGAACAAGTGTCCAACACTCATGGAACCATTGTTAAATGCACTCAAAAACGCATGACGCGATAATGGGTCCACAATGCACACAGTGTCCCACTTCCTATGTATCCTAGATCGCCATCCTTTTGACAAATCGCACTCGTTACCTAACGTCATATCTGACATCAATTAGAAGCGGGAGAGCTAGTGATCTCTCCTGAGTTTTGATTTTTGCCACAGGAACCACCAAAACTATGAGGGAAAGAACCGTCTTTGATGGGAAGGGAACCAAAAATAGAATTTTGTGAGGATCCAGTGTCCCACATTCATGGAGCAATTGTTGAACCCACTCAAAAAACACACATCGCCATAATGGGTTCGTGGGTCACTATGAAGAACCGCAAAAACTACGAAGGAAGAATTGTCTTTGATGGGAAGGGCACCGAATAAAGACTATGAAGAACCGGGGTCCCATTATTATGGAACCGTTATTCAACTCACTAAAAACGCACAGTGCGATATATAACGGGTTCGCGGGTCGCCATGAAGAACCACCAAAACTAGGAGGGAAGAACCATCTTTGATGGGAAGGGAAAGAAAATAGACTTTGTGAGGATCCGGTGTCCCACATTCATGGAACCATTGTTCAACCCGCTAAAAACAAACGTCATGATAACGGGTTCGCGGGTCACCATGAAGAACCGCGAAAACTACGAGGGAAGAACCATCTTTGATGGGAAGTGGACCAAAAATATACTTTGTTAAGAATCGATGTCCCACATTCCTGGAACCGTTGGTCAACTCACTCAAAACGCATGACGTGATAATGGATCCCAGGCCACCATGAAGAACCACCAAAACTACAAGGGAAGAACCGTCTTCAATCGGAAGGGAACCAAAAATAGACTTTGTGAGGAACCAGTGTCCCACATTCATGGAACCTTTGATCAACCGACTAAAAAACGCACGACGGGATAATGGGTTGGCGGGTCGCCATGAAGAAGCGATCGAACTACGAGGGAAGAGCCGTCTTTTATGGGAAGGGAACTGAAAATAGACTTTTGTGAGGATTTGGTGTCCCACATTCCTGGACCCATTGTTGAACCCACTCAAAAACACATGTCACGATCGACAATGGGTTCGCGGGTCGCTATAAAGAACCAAAAAACTACGAGGGAAGAACCATCTTATATGGGAATAGAACCAAATATAGACTATGTGAAGAACTGGCATCCCACATTCATGGAACCGTTGTCCAACTCACTCAAAAATGCACGTTGTGATAATGGGTTCGCGGGTCTCCATGAAGAAGCACCAAAACCAGGAGGGAAGAACCGTGTTTGATGGTAAGGGAACGAAAATAGACTTTGTGAGGATCCAATGTCCCACATTCATGGAACCATTGTTCAACCCGCCAAAAGATGCACGTCATGATAATGGGTTCGTGGGTTGCCATGAAGAACCGTGAAAACTATGAGGGAAGAACCTTCTTTGATGGGAAGGGAACCAAAAATATATTTCGTCAAGAACCAATGTCCCACATTCACTGAACTGTTGTTCAACTCACTAAAAATGCACGATGTGAGAATTGGTTCTTAGGTCACCATGATGAACCACCAAAACTATGAGGGAAGAACCTTATTTGATCGGAAGGGAACCGAAAATATATTTTGTGAGGAAACGATGTAGCACATTCACGGAACCGTTGTTCAACTTCTCAAAAATGCAAGATGCGATAATGGATCCTCGTATCACCATGAAGAACCTCCAAAACTACAAGGGAAGAACCGTCTTCGATCGGAAGGGAACCGAAAATAGACTTTGTGAGAAACCAATGTCCCACATTCATGGAACCGTTGATCAACCAACTAAAAAACGCACGACGGGATAATGGGTTGGCGGGTCGCCATGAAGAAGCGATCGAACTACGAGGGAAGAACCGTCTTTGATGGGAAGGGAACCGAAGATAGACTTTTGTGAGGATTTGGTGTCCCACATTCCTGGACCCATTGTTGAACCCACTCAAAAACACATGTCACGATCGACAATGGGTTCGCGGGTCGCTATAAAGAACCACAAAAACTACGAGGGAAGAACTGTCTTATATGGGAATAGAACTACGAGGGAAGATAGACTATGTGAAGAACTAGCGTCCCACATTCATGGAACCATTGTCCAACTCACTCAAAAATGCACGTTGTGATAATGGGTTCGCGGGTCTCCATGAAGAAGCACCAAAACTAGGAGGGAAGAACTGTGTTTGATGGGAAGGGAACGAAAATAGACTTTGTGAGGATCCAATGTCCCACATTCATGGAACCATTGTTCAACCCGCCAAAAAATGCACGTCACGATAATGGGTTCGCGGGTTGCCATGAAGAACCGTGAAAACTATGAGGGAAGAACCTTCTTTATGGGAAGGGAACCAAAAACATTTTGTCAAGAACCGATGTCCCACATTCACTGAACTGTTGTTTAACTCACTAAAAACGCACGATGTGAGAATTGGTTCTCAGGTCACCATGATGAACCGCCAAAACTACGAGGGAAGAACCTTATTCGATGGGAAGGGAACCGAAAATATATTTTGTGAGGAAACGATGTAGCACATTCACGGAACCGTTGTTCAACTTCTCAAAAAACGCAAGATGCGATAATGGATCCTCGTATCACCATGAAGAACCTCCAAAACTACAAGGGAAGAACCGTCTTTGATAGGAAGGGAATTGAAAATAGACTTTCTAACGAACCAGTGTCCCATATTCATGGAACCGTTGATCAACCCACTAAAACCGCACTACAGGATAATGGGTTTGTGGATCGCCATGAAGAACAACCCGAACTACGAGGGAAGAACCATCTTTGATGGGAAGGGAAGCGAAAATAGACTTTTGTGAGGATATGGTGTCCCACATTCCTGGAGCCATTGTTCAACCCTCTCAAAAACACACGTAGCGATAATGGGTCTGTGGGTCGCTATGAAGAACTATAAAAACTACGAGGGAAGAAGAACCATCTTTGATGGGAAGGGATCCGAAAACAGACTATGTGAAGAACTGGTGTCCCACATTCATGGAACCGTTGTACAACTTACTCAAAACCGCACGTTGCGATAATGGGTTCACGGGTCGCCATGAAGAACCACCAAATTTAGGAGGGAAGAACCATCTTTGATGGGAAGGGAATGAAAATAGATTTTTGTGATGATCCGGTGTCCCATATTCATGGAACCATTGTTCAACCTGCTAAAAAACGCAGGCACGATAATGGGTCCGCGGGTCGCCATGAAGAACCGCGAAAAATACGAGGGAAGAACCGTCTTTGATAGGAAGGGAACCGTCTTTAATGGGAACTTTCTGAAGAACCGGTCATAGCTGCGTGTTCTTAGAGCATCTATAGTCGGGCACCCCAAACCGGCCTCAAACGCCGGCTGCTGCTCCCCCACATGGGCAGTGGTGGGTGCTTGTGCCCGCCCCGCTGGCCCAAACGCGCACGCCGGAATCAGTGGCGCGCCACCCGCCGCGAGCGGCAACGGCAAAGGGAGGGGAGGGAGGTCGAGCAGTCCGTGCGCCGACACCGCAGGATGGAGCTAGAGCTCGACGAGGACGCGCAACTCCTCAAATTGGAGTAACGCCGGCCGCCAGCTCCTAGATGGACGCGCGGTGGCTCCGTCAGAAGAACATCAAGGCACTCCGGATTGCCATTGAGCAGTCCGAGCGCGAGGCGGCGGAGGCAGCTCGGCTTGTGAAGCTCAAGCGGCAGCAGTACATGAAGGTCCGGCGGCTAAAAGGGCTCGTCGTCCTCTCTGACACCTCCTCCGGTGACGACGACCACATAAAAGGGCTCATCGGACGACTCGGACGATCCGCCACCAGCCGCCGACACCTACAGCTGTGCCGGCGGCCGGAAGGGCAAAGGGCCAGCGAGGAAGTGGTGAATCTGCACCGTCTTCTTCTTCAATTTCAATTTTCAGTAATCTAGTTTAAATTTGTCCGTTGTTTATGTGAATTATGTGAACTGTGGCGATCTTTTGGACATCAGTCGGTGATCTTTTGGTGATCGGAGTGTGCATTCCTCTGTCCAATTCTATGTTTCTGTGATGATCTACGTTCTTTTTATCTATGTGGCATGTTAGTATGGATGGAGGACTGAATATGAGATACACGGACGTGGACAACCGAATTTGAGGAGCGTCCAATTAGTGTCCGTGGACGAATCCGGATTTGCAGGTCGCTGGTTGTAGATGCTATTAGGAGAGTTGCTGTAAAATGGCTATGGCATGGGCACGAATACACACAGCATCATGGACGTGGCCCGATCAGCAAAGGACGAACATAACAAGACAAACGTAGGCGGTGTGGGGTTTTCGCTGCTCAAGAAGTTGACCCAACCACGATCGGACAGGACCGTGACAATAACCAAGGAGCAGGGTTGGCAGAAAAAACAAGGTTTCTACTAGGGCAAAGTCAAATGCTCCCCCCACCGACCAAAAAAAGGTATCTCGTGACTGATGGAATCTGGCGGTCAGAGTTTTCCTGGGCTTTCTTTGTCTGCTTTCCCTTGTACGTTGTCAAGCTGACGGGGGAGGACGGCCCATGCTCGCATTCACGGGGCGGCTTAAAGATAAGCGTGGCCACTCCTTTGGATACGAGAGCTGAGCATTTGTTGTTCTGCCAAAGCCTAGATAGCAGCTGAAGATCGATGAACTTCATTTGTTCGTAGGGCGGTGGCACACAGCAGATCTAAAGGTATGACCATCCCCTCTGGAGTGTATGATAGAACAAGTGGAGGATTCCAGTCCGAGCCGCAGGAGTTACCATGCAGTGGCGCGCAGTGCCCCGTTCTATTTCCTAACTGGATCATGTTTGCATTCGCTTTATTAATCTCACCAGTTGATTTGCAAGTTCGTTACGTATCCATCGATAATCTCTAACCTTGTACTCACGCATGGCCTTATAGAAAAAAAACCTTGATACCTACTAGATTGTTTTTTTGTCCACTGCACCGCGCAACGAGCTGTCTAAAAAGGCACTACGGAATCTGTAATGGTGAAAGTTCTTCTTCTTCCGTCCTTCCGTCTGGAGGTCCGGAGGTGCTGGCGCGGGCCGGAGATCTGCGGCGGGAGCTCGAGCAACTGCGCGCGCTCGGGACGGCATAGCTGGCTGACGAGGCAGCGCGCAGGAGGCGCGGATGGGCGGGAGCGCGCCTCATGGGCGTCTGGCGCGGATCTGGCGCGGAGCGCTGCCTCATGGCGCGCAGGTGGCGCGGATCTGGCGCTGAGGCCTTGAGGCGACATCGCGGTCGTCGAGGCGCGAGCTGGCGCGGCATATGACGGGTTAAGCGGCGGTGGGCCAGTCTGCGAAGCGCACGCTGGCGGAGGTTCGGGTCCGCACATCGCGAGGTGTGCGTGTACGCTGCTCAGTCTTGTGAAATGGCGTCAGGGGCAGCGCCGGTGCTTCTTGTCCTGGATCTCGAGGCGGTGGCAGCGGATCTAGTCTCAGCGAGATGTGCAGCCGGAGGGCCCCGAGGCTGCGTGGAAGGACGGTACGTGTGGTGCTAGGCCGTCTTTGGAGCAGAGAGGCTCCGGCCGTGGTCGGATGCGAGGTGCAGGACCTGATCTGGTCTCTGCAGGCCCGCCGTCGGGGAGGATTGGTGGTGGCCCTGCACAGCGGTGGCACTCGCTGTGTGGGGGGTGTGCGGTTCAATGGAGGCATGGGTCGTCCTCGGCCTGCTGCGTGGGAGTGGCTGCCCCGGGTGAAAGCCTGGCCGGTGCTGGCCGGTCGGCGGCGACGGCGCCCGTGGGCGTCGCTATTCTCCTTGGAGGCGCCGTCGGGAATATCACAGCCAGATCTCCCGGATCAAGTCCTTCGGGTGAAAACCCAGATCCTGCTGCAGGGTCGGGCGGTGGTGTCGTCTTCAACGCTGTTCCTCTCTTTAGGGCACCGTCTTGAAGACTTTGATCCCTATGGTGCTTCCTACAACTGGACATGCACGGTGGTTTTTGTGGCAACGATGACGGCGATGAGCAATGTCGGAAGTGTGGCCTTGGTCGTGGTAGTCGGCTCTTCTTCTCCGGCGAGTCCGTGGGTGTGCCTCATTGCTGTTCTTTGTGAAGTCGAAGCAGCGGTGGGGGGCCGGTGGTATATGATGACGCATGACAGATAGCTCGTTCGGTGATCCTCCGTGACGCCACCCCTGCCTAGTCTTCTTAGTAGTTCACCATCGGAGTCGGAGCTGCGCTGCCTTGGTATGGATTGTATGGAGTGTTCGGCTGCAGCTTTTAGGGCTGTTGTTTTTCTTTTCTCTTTCTTTGATCTTCGGATCTGGTCCTAGGACCTTCACCACCTTGTTGGTTTTTCCGCTGCTTCCTGCTATTATCAATGAAATGCTAGCGATGCTGGATCTTTCAAAAAAAACAAGGTGTGAAGGGCTGTCCATGAAAGCAAATAAACCAAAAAGACCACATAGGTGTTTATGTATACCGTGCTGACAGGCATTCCATGAATCGACAGTACCACCCGCGCTCCATAGAAGGAACAAGCTTGGAGACTCGCTTCACGGTTAGAGGGACTAAGTTCTTTTGATGATCAATGTGCTGGAAAACGAAAGCCTAATACTCAGCAAAATAGTCTTTACATGCAAAACCGAAAATGTCCGACAGCAAAATGTAATTACCTGTTGCCCACTGTTCTGAATGCCATGAACACCGACGAGGTCGACGGCAGCAGGGATGATGGCTCCTGCAAACACACCTTCCATCGGAGCAGCGCTGACGGGAGGGCTTCATTTGCTTGCGAACCGCGGTGTTTGTTCGAGCGAGGGGGGAAAAGGTGAGGAATGAACTCATTAAACGCAAAAACAAATAGCTGAACCGTGGCGTAATTTATTGCATGCAGATGGACGGTGGCGTCAGAGGTTACACGCAGATGGACGGCGCCGTGGCGGTGCTGCACAATTAATCACGTACACTTCTTTCCGATGCATTTAACGGGCCTTTTCTGCTGCAACATAAAAGAGCAGCTCAAACACATTCATCCACTGCAGCAAACGGTGCGAACCTTACATACGAGCTACACCAAAACCAAAACGGCAAATTTCAACGTTAGCGGGAGGGCAGGGTAGCTAAGAACTTTTGCAAATGACCTAAACGAGACACTATAGCTGATTTCCCGAATTAGTTCATGTCGCCCACCGCCGTAGTAGAAAGGAGCAGCAGCCTTTGCCTGAAAAAAGTCTGAGAAGTCGACACTAGCTTGCCATTCGGTGTACTCTCACCAAAAGGGCCATGCTGAACTTTCCTCTTCCATCATGGCGAAATTCAACAAATCAGAAAATTGGAACCTTATCCTCGCAAAGGTGCGGATCTCAAAGAGCATCAACAGTTCCGATAGCACACACCTAGCTAGTGTGGATAGCAAATCCATGTTCTATATATATATATATATATATATATATATATATATATATATATATATATATATATATATATATATATATATATATATATATATATATATATATATATATATATATATCAATTGGATGTAAGTTAGCATGGGCTATTATTGTTGACATCACCTAAAGGTGAATATGTTGGGAGGCAATACAATAAGCCCCTATCTTTCTCAGTGTCCGGCTGAAACTCCATAACCACAAGTATTTCATGAGTGTTAGCAATTATAGAAGACTACAAGATAGTTGAGTATGTGAACTTGCTGAAAAGCTCTATTGATGACTCTTTCTGATGTTATGAAAAATTGTAATTTCTTCAATGACTGAGATTATAGTTTGTTAGTTCTAAATGAAGTTTCTGAACCATACTTGACATTGTGAATAGATTGTTACTTGATCATGAAAAGTTTTATGAGATGAGCTATTGTTATGACATATAATGATGCTAGAAAAAGTGATTGGAATTATCATTGGTCAAACTTAAGCACTTGCTAGCATTCACACTTCATAAATTATTTCTTTTATCGTTTACCTACTCGAGGACGAGCAGGAATTAAGCTTGGGGATGCTGATACGTCTCCAACGTATCTATAATTTATGAAGTATTCATGCTATTATATTATCCTTCTAGGATGTTTGATATGCATTTATATGATATTTTATATGATTTTTGGGACTAACCTATTAACCTAGAGCCCAGTGCCAGTTTCTGTTTTCTCCTTTTGAATTTTGCAGAAAAGGAATACCAAATGGAGTCCAATTGACGGGCCAATTTTTGATGATTTTTATGGACCAAAAGAAGACCACGGAGCATCGGAGTTGGGCGGAAGAGTCCCGAGCTGCCCACGAGGGTGGGGGCGCCCACACCGCAGGCGTGTGGGCCTGCCTCGTGGACAGATCGGGCACCTCCTTTACGTGAGACCGACGCCAAAAATTCCTATAAATCTGAAACCTCGGAAAATTAACCTAGATCGGGAGTTCCGCGGCCGCAAGCCTCTGTAGCCACGAGAAATCAATCTAGGCCCTCTCTGGCACCCTGCCAGAGGGGGCCATCATCACCGATGGTGCCGGAGGGGGCCATCACCACCGGTGGCCATGGAGGAGTATCCCGGAGGGGCCATCATCACCATGAAGGCCAAGGACCAGAGGGTGGAGGCCATGGAGGAGGAAGCACAACGGGGAGAACCTCTCCTCCTCTCTTCCGGTGGCGCCGGAGTGCCATCGGGAGGGAATCATCGCCATGGTGATCGTCTTCATCAACATCACCATCATCATCACCATCCTCATCTCTTTTACGCGGTCCACTCTCCCGCACCCTGCTGTAATCCCTACTTGAACATGGTGCTTTATGCCACATATTATGATCCAATGATGTGTTGCCATCTTATGATGTTTTGAGTAGATATCTTTTGTCTTTGGGTTGATTGATGATCTAGATTGGTATGAGTTGTATGTTTTACTTTGGTGCTGTCCTATGGTGCCCTCCGTGTCGCGGAAGCGTGAGGGATTCCCGCTGTAGGGTGTTGCAATACGTTCATGATTCGCTTATAGTAGGTTGGTGAGTGACTGAAACACAAACCCGAGTAAGAGGGATTGTTGCGTATGGGAATAAAGAGGACTTGATGCTTTAATGCTATGGTTGGGTTTTACCTTAATGATATTTAGTAGTTGCGGATGCTTGCTAATCATAAGTGCATATGATCCAAGTAGAGAAAGTATGTTAGCTTATGCCTCTCCCTCATATGAAATTGCAATAGTGATTATCGGTCTTGTAAACAATTGCCTAGGACAATTCCGCACACCAATCCACCATTATTCCACACTCGCTATTTATATTATTTAGTAATATATTCTAACTTTATGATAACAGCACCTACTTTTATATTTTAGCTCTCCGATATCATGCAAAGTTATCCTCTTCATACCCACAACGTAGTTTTATTTCTCGTTTCTAGTTGGAAGTAAATGTTCGATTGCGTGAAAGTCGTATCGGTGGCAGATAGGGCTTGAGAGAATATTGGTCTTACCTTTAGCTCCTTGTGGGTTCGACACTCCATACTTATCACTTCCACCTTTGGAAAGTGCTACGATGATTCCTTGCACTTGGGGATTATCAATCATTTTTAAGAAAGATATTATAAAAATGATCAATAATAGGATGCAACCTAAATTCCATTTTTTGTAGTTTTTCTTTTATAAGCCAAACTAGTGATAAAACAAGAAACTAAAAGATTCAATTGCAGATCTAAAGATATACCTTCAAGCACTCACTTCCCCGGCAACGACGCCAGAAAAGAGCTTGATGTCTACTATGCAACTTTATTCTTGTAGACACGTGTTGGGCCTCCAAGCGCAGGGTTTTGTAGGACAGTAGCAATTTTCCCTCAAGTGGATGACCTAAGGTTTATCAATCCGTGAGAGGTGTAGGATGAAGATGGTCTCTCTCAAACGACCCTGCAACCAAATACAAGAAATCTCTTGTGTCCCCAACACACCCAATACAATGGCAAATTGTATAGATGCACTAGTTCGGCGAAGAGATGATGATAAAAGTGTAATATTGATGGTAAAAATATATTTTTATAATCTGAATAAATAAATAAAACAAGTAGCAAAATAGTAAACGGGCACAAAAAAGGTGTTGCAATGCTTGAAAAGGAGGCCTAGGGTCCGTACTTTCACTAGTGCAACCTCTCAACAGTGCTAACATAGTTGGATCATATGATTATCCCTCAAAGTACAATAAAGAATCACTCCCGAGTTCCTATTAGCGGAGAACAAAAGATAGGAATTGTTTGTAGGGTACGAAGCCACCTCAAAGCTATTCTTTCCATTCGATCTATTCAAGAGTTCGTACTAAAATAACACAAAGCTATTGTTTCCGTTCGATCTATCCTAGAGTTCGTACTAGAATAACACCAAAGAAAATTCATATTCATAATACACAATCCACACAAGGAACTACAAAGAGACCCCAAAGTTTCTATCGGAGAAAAGATAATAAAACATGCATCAACCCCTATGCATAGATTACCCCAATATCACCGCGGGAATCCACAAGTTGAGTGCCATAAAATATATCAAGTGAATCAATAAGATACCCCAATGTCACCTCAAGTATTCATACCGCAAGACATACATCATGTGATCTCAAATCTGAATATTCAATCCGACATGACAAAACTTCAAAGGGTAAAGATTCAATTCATCACAACAAGAGTATAGAGGGGAGAAACATCATATGATCTGATTATATTAACAAAGCCCATGATATAGATCACGAGAGAGAGAGAGAGAGAGAGAGAGAGATTAAACACATAGCTACTGGTACAAACCCTCAGCCCCGAGGGTGGACTACTCCCTCCTCATCGTGGTGGCCGCCGAGATGATGAAGATGGCCATCGGAGATGATTCCCCCCCTCCGGCAGGGTGCCGGAACGGGTCTAGATTGGTTTTCGGTGGCTACGGAGCCCTGCGGTGGCGGAACTTCTGATCTAGGTTAACCCTGAAGGGTTTCGGAATATTTGGGAATTTATAGTGCAAAGAGGGGGTGCGGGAGGCCACGAGGTGGGCACAACCCACTGGGCGTGCTGGGGAGCTGGCGTGCCGTGGGTTGTGCCTCGGGCACCCCAGTGCTGCTCTGGACCATAAAAATCCACAAAAAGTTTCGCGGTGTTTGGAATCCGTTTGATATTGATTATCTGCAATGTAAAAAACATGCAAAAAACAGCAACTGGCACTTGGCACTATGTCAATAGGTTAGTCCGAAAATGATATAAAATGACTATAAAATGATTATAAAACATCTAAGAATGATAAAATAACATCATGAATACTTCATAAATTATAGATACGTTGGAGACGTATCAGCCGCGTTGGGCGCAAGTATTTGCTTTTGTGTGTGTGTAGAAGCTGTTCACGAGACTTTGCGTGATTCTCCTATTGGTTCGATAAACCTTGGTTCTCATTGAGGGAAATATTTCTCTCTAATGTATTGTATCTCCTCTCCTCTTCGGGGAAAATCCCAACGCAGCTCACAAGTAGCAGCATGCGAGACGCGTATCTGCGTCGCCGAAGGTGGGTCGGAGGTGGTGTGGTGGTGGTCTGCAGTGGCAATGCTTCCCGTGTGTTTCCTACAGTGCAAGACATTAAGCTGCTTCTACGCCGGTTGTGAGTCCTTCATTTTCGCCGCCCTAATAGGTGCTAATGATGCTGAAGCCAACAATGACCATCTCGTGAGGCAACCACGATAAACTGACAACAAGATCCGTGCCTTCCTTTGATACGTCTACGTCGTATCTATAATTTTTTATTGTTTCATGCCAATTTATTCAACTTTTACATACTTTTGCCAACTTTTTATATGATTTATTTGGACTAACTTATTTGTCCCGTGCCCAGTGCCAGTACCTGTTTATTGCATATTTTTGTTTCGCAGAAAGTCCATATCAAACGAAGTCCAAACGCGATAAAAATTTACGGAGATTTATTTTGGAATAGATGTGATTTTTGGGAGGTGGAATCAACGCAAACGGGGGCCCACAGAGCCCACAACCCACCAGGGCGCGCCAGGCACCCCCTGGCATGCTCAGGTGTCTTGTGCCCTCCTTGAAGGTCGGTTGGGGCCCTTCTTCTGGCGCAAGAAAGATAATTTATGGGAAAAATCATGTAAAAATTCCAGCGCCATCGGAGTTATGGATCTCCGGGAATTTAAGAAATCGTGAAGGGCCAGATCTGGGGAAGGCGAAACAGAAGAGAACAGAGAGGGAGATCCAACCTCGGAGGGGCTCCCACCCCTCCGCCGCCATGGAGACCATGGACCAGAGGGGGAACTCTCCTCCCATCTAGGGGGGAGGCCAAGGAAGAAGAAGGAGGGGGGCTCTCTCCCCCTCGCTTCCGGTGGCGCCGGAGTGCCGCCGGGGCAACGATCGGGACGGCGATCTACATCAATAATCTTGCTACCGTCAACACCAACTATCTCCCCCTCTATGCAGTGGTGTAACACCTCTTCTCCCTGCTGTAATCTCTACTTAAACATGGTGCTCAACTCCATATATTATTTCCCAATGATCTATGGTTATCCTATGATGTTTGAGTAGATCCGTTTTGTCCTATGGGTTAATCGTGATCTTGGTTGGTATGATTGTATATTTTATTTATGGTGCTGTCCTACGGTGCCCTCCATTCTCGCGCAAACGTGAGGGCCCCCCGCTGTAGGGTGTTGCAATATGTTCATGGTTCGCTTATGGTGGGTTGCGAGAGTGACATAAACTTAAACCCGAGTAACTGGGGTATGACGTATGGAGAGGACTTGATACTTAATGCTATGGTTGGGTTTCACGACCTTAATGATCTTTAGTAGTTGCGGATGCTTGCTAGAGTTCCAATCATAAGTGCATATGATCCAAGTAGAGAAAGTGTGTTAGCTAATGCCTCTCCCTCGTATAAAATTACAAGAATGATTACCGGTAGTTGTTATCGATTGCCTAAGGACAAATGACTTTCTTGTTGACAAAAGCTCTCTACTAAAACTAACTTAGTTGTGTCTTTATCTAAACAACTCCTAGATTTTATTTACGTGCTCTTTATTATCTTGCAAACCTATCCTATCACACCTACAAAGTACTTCTAGTTTCATACTTGTTCTAGGTAAAGCGAACGTCGAGCGTGCGTAGAGTTGTATCGGTGGTCGATAGACCTTGAGGGAATATTTGTTCTGCCTTTAGCTCCTCGTTGGGTTCGACACTCTTATTTATCAAAGAAGGCTACAAACGATCCCCTATACTTGTGGGTTATCATCTCTCATCATGGCATGAACCGTAACAAGGAGCGTGCCATATTCACCTTTGTTCACTCACCCGGCGGTGCGCCATGTCGAGGAGCTCCGGATCACCGTGGTGGACTCATCAACGAGAAGCCCATGCACTTCGGGATGAACATGTGTGAGGACAACTCGGATATTTTGGGCTTAGGATATACCTGCTCGACCTCAGCTCCCTATCGTCGGAGACCCTTGACCGTGTTGGAGATCACCAATTGTAGCAACCTCAACTCAAAGAGAAACAACCTCTAGTGGTGATGGCGACTATGGCGGGGGATGGAGAGAGATTACGGAGCAGAGGTTGTGTGACCAATCTAACCCAGCCCCAGCCATGACACATCACGTGTACTCTCCTGACCTGACCCAATAATGCCATGTCATCTTCAAAACCGCCTAAATCACAATAACACCACTCAAAGGGGAGATTTACCTGGTTTCAAATATTTGAGGGGCAAAATCGTATGAAAATCGACCTCAGTTTTTTTTCTTCCATTGGGGTACATTTGAGAGTGAAAAATAGACTTTTTTTCTTTTTCATTGGATGGATTAGGGTTTGCTCAACTTTTGTTTTTGAGAAACAGGGTTTGCTCAACCATTCCACGGCCCAGAGAGCTTTTAAGCAAGCACGGCCCAATCAACTAGCCATGGCCCATGGGCCAATGAAGCCGCAGCAGAGCCCCTGACAGAAAGAACCACAGCGTTTGTCTCAAAAAAAAAAAAAAAACACCGTCCACTCAGAAAAGGGAAAAACAGACACAGCGCTCCGGCCGCCGGCCGCAACGCCTGCCATCCTCCTCGACGGCGGCAGCAGCCATCTCATCGTCTCCCCTCTCCCCGCCTCCAATCCAGCCCTCCCACCATCCCATCTCCCTTCCCCTAGCAGCCGCCGCATAGAACACAGATCCGACTCCCCTCCCCTCCCCTGCTACGGCAATTTGGATCTAGACCCCCTCGTCCCCTCCTCCCCACCCGCAGCACGGTCGGGCGGCAGATACTCGCGATGGATGGATATGCAATCCTCTCCTCTGATCAGGTATGCACATGAATTTTTTCCTATGTATGTCAGGAAAAAGGCAGGTCATGTGCTGATTGTTCCGTCTGTCAGTTCTCCCATCAAGGCATTGTTCTTCAGCAAATTCCATACAAGTTAGGTTGCTGATAGATGTATCTCAACTTTTCTTCTTGTGATGGAATTTAAATTGAAAATGAACTTTGTGAAATTGCTATAGGTTCTAGTGACATAAACCAAAGAAACCGCAAACACGTAGTGATTGAAGCCATTGGGTCTCAACCTGACGATTGGAGAAACCAAAGAAAAAAAATTGTACCCCAAAATAAAATGTATCTTGGGGGCTAATTGGATGGCGAAGCTTGATCGAAAAATCTTACTAGTATATATTTTTTCTAAGAGCTTAATATGTTTTTTTATTTGCAATCAGGAACAACCAGTAATTGGTGCAGATTGGAGTTCAGGGGCACTGTCAGATGAATTGGAGATTCATGCAAAGCCGGCGGACCTTTCAGTGCAGCTTGCTGAAGAACAAAGCCAGTTACATGATATTCTGGCAATCAGTGAAATGCCAATCAATGACCTAGGCAGTGGAAGTGATTCAGACGGCAGCTCAGGGAATGAGACAGATAAGGAACCAGGAAAGTACTACTATCCTGGTTTTGAGGAGTTGGTTAATCCAAGGCCACCAGAAGTTGGAATGAGATTCCCAACCCTTGAAGATGCGACCCGATACTATAGTGCGCATGCTCTCCTGAATGGTTTTGTTGCAATTAGGGGACCGAATTTTATGAGAAAGAAGTTTCACGTGGAATGCAACAGGAGCCGCAAATTGGCGCCATCTCAGGACCTGAAGAGGAAGAGGGAAGTGTATTCTGTGAATAAGGCTCAGTGTGAGGCAAGGGCGGTCGTGAAGCCTGTGAAGGGGCAATGGGAGTTCACATCAGTTCGGAGTGAGCACAACCATCCGTTATGTCCAAGCCCATCACTCACAAAATTCTTCCTTAGCTGCAAACACATGTCAGCTGAAGAAAAATCGTTTTTAAGAGCTCTGCAACAAAGTAGTATACATCCCAAGAAAGCTATGAAGATCTTCAAGAGAATGAGAGGTATTTTGGGGAGCTTACCATTCAACACAAAAGATGCGAATACGTCACAGTGTGCAGAACAACAGGGAAAACCAAACTCGGACGTAGAAACAACAGTGAAGCATTTGAAGGAACTGGAGCTGCAAAACCCATGTGTTTCCATCACCATGCAAACAGATGAAGATAGCATAGTTAGGAGTCTTTTTTGGACTGATGCGAGGTCGAGGGTTGATTATGAGATCTTCGGAGATGTCTTATCATTTGATACCACCTATAGCACAATTAGTCACAATATGCTTTTCACTTCTATTAGTGGAATGAATGAGCATGGAAGAACTCTCGTGTTTGGATACGCCTTGCTACAGGATCGGAAAGCTGAAACCTTCAAATGGATGTTCCAAACATTCCTCCATGTAATGGGAGGGAAAATGCCAAGAGCAATCATAACAGACCAGGATGAAGCTATAGCAAAAGCAATTTCGGAGGCCATGCCACAAGTAAAGCACAGGTTCTGTAAGTTCCATGTAATGAGGAAAGCACGGGAAAAGCTTGGAGGCTTCATAGCGGCAAGAGATAACATAAGTTCAGAGTTGCGTGCCCTAGTTAACAACTCTCTGACAGAAGCAGAATTTGAGGAAGGATGGGCTGAGCTGATTGAGAGGTACAGTGCAAGTGGAAATGAGTACCTGCAACTCCTGTGGGAAACAAGGAAAGAGTGGGTGCCTGTTTATTTCAGAGAAGATTTCTATCCATTTGTGGAAACGACTGGATGTTGCGAGGGGGCAAATTCATTATTCAAGGACTATGTGCTTCCTAAGGACAGAATAGAGAAGTTCCTTGAAATATATGAAGACGTACAAGAGAGGATAATGGAAACGGATGATGAAGATAGGCTGCAATCAAGAACTGAACCTTCATGTTTCTCAATGCAGCCGATAGAAAAGCATGCGGCACGCATTTACACAAGGCAGATGTTTCTGAAAGTGCAGAGGGAGCTACTCCATTCTACAGCATTCAACGTGCAGGAGATACTGACGGGGACAGTGTACAGACTGGAAAAGGTGTCCGCCTATGAGAACCCAGAGTTTGACAGAAATTCCTTTGAGTTGTTAGTCGAACCCAGCACCAATGCAATCAAATGCGAATGCGCAAAGTTCACTAGGGATGGTATACCGTGCTGCCACATATTCAGACTTTTCACACAGTTTGGGGTCAATGAAATACCAGGGCAATACATAGTGCCCAGGTGGACTGCCAAATTTAAAGAAGAGCAGATGAAACAGTACAGGGAGAAATGCTTGGACAGCCGTGGCATGGACCAATCAGAAAATAGTATGAGATATGCAATGCTGCTGAGTAAAGTGGCTGACATTGGCAAAGAAATATGCGGCGATGGCTCGAAATGCGATAAATTCAGGCTGGAACTGGACACGATTCAGGGGAAAACTGGAAAAGGCGGCATCAAAAGCACCTGAAACTCATGACAGTTAGACTGTGCTTGTCGTGTATGCGGGCTCTGAGAACGGTCGCTTTGGCAGCAGCAGCGGCTGGGCACTGGCGCTCCCATGAAGTTGCTATTGTCTGAATCAACAAGAGCCTGTTGTCAACTGTTGATGGACATCAGCAATCAGGACGAATCTTAGTTAGGAGAGTCAGTTAAATCGTTGTCATTGAGACTCATGTTAATGAAGTAGAACAGTTAGGTTTCAGGAGATAGGTTGTCTATCCGTGTTGTGTCCAGGATTATGCTGGCATGAGTCTATCTTTACCAGCGTTTTCATATGATATGCTCTGCCTTCTCAGAACTGCATAATGTTAACATGGATGATACTTCTACTTTACCGTACTATTAAACATCTATTTAACTATGCTATAAAATTGGAACTACAGTGCTGTTTTTACTCCACGGATCTGATTCAGATGAACTGGTGTTTGCTGTAACTCTTTAAGTCCTGATTTGATCTTTGATCCGGTACAAAACTCGTATTACAAAGCTTGGTTTTGCTTGTAGAAATACGGCCAGCACCACACATGGACTGAAAAGCATGGTGGCTGCATCAGGAAGTAATGTTTTCTGAACACAGGGACTTATGCAGTAGAAGTTGCTGGTAGTTTTGCGGCATAGCATCAGCTCTTCCTTTTCTGCTGGCATTTGTGCAAGCTGTTTTTGCATCCGTCGGATCTGTACCACACTCGTTGTATTCATTTTAGCATGTTCTCTGGTCGATGATTGGCTGTTTGGCTCTATGAAACCTGAATGAACTTATAGAAAGAAAAAAAAAAAAGAGAACAATCATTCTTGGATCTTGCGCTTCTACAAAACTGAAATAAACTTTAGGAGAAAAATGGATAATTATTCCTCAGTCTTGTGCTTGCACTCTTATTCTTACTTGCTCTTGAAAATGGATCAAAACGTGCGAACAGCGGACTAAAAGCCTGAAATGTCACAAAAATCACAGCGCGAAAGAAGAAGATGCCATCCAAGTAGAAAGCGAAGACAACGAAACCTACTGTGGCTTCTGCATAATGTCATACTAAAACACCTTCTTTCTCCAGGAACAAGAGAATACATGCGACACCACTCCCTGAATCTGAGGCGCCAATGAGTCCTCAGAAGATTATGAAGCCAAAGAAGAGACAGAATAAATAAATTGAATGGTGATGCTCAAGAAGGCAAAGATAAAGCTTTGGCTTCTGATAAACTGACAGTTATTTCATTGTAACCGTTTTTTTTTTTTTGTGTGTGTGAAGGGAAGGAAAGCATGAAGAAGGTGGAACTGCTGAAACGTTAAGTGAACCACCAGCATTTGCCACACCCTTGTTAAGTCATATCAAGGCCATCTAATTAATGAGACCAGGGAGATGTTAGGACAGAGGGAGCTTGTTTTGAGCAAGATTGATAGCATGCAGAAGAGGGCTGCAGATCGATTAGCCTATTTGTCGAGAGCGGAGCACCTGACCGACTTGTGGTTGCAGGATGCTGCAAATGCTCTGGATTAGCCTGCTGGCTACCGATTGTAATCCTGTTACTTAATCATAAAGCTCCCATTTCCACCACATTTTTTTAATGTTTTCTGAACATTTATGGGTTTTTTTTTGTGTTTGAAATTCTGTGCTTGCTAGCCTTGCAGAAATTGTGCTTACCGTTTATTTGAGTTGCAGTGCAAAGCTGTGGTTCCAGAAGTCTTTGCTAGTGAAATCTTTGAATGGACCCAGAGGCCTTGCTCTCCGGAGCTGTGTTCTATGTTCTATTCAATTGAAAGAGCTGGTATTTTGCTACATGTGGTCACACACACACACACACACACACACACACACACACACACACACACACACAGTACATTTTGTCCATTTGTTTCTTCTTCATAATCTGATGATTTGCATCTATTCTTTATTTAGCATATGTTTTACTCAACTATTTAGATTGTTCATGTTAAATTTTGAGGATATATTAGCACGCATAGCAGAGAAAGAAAACGAGGAAGATATGCATCGATCTGGCTATGGCTGTTGCCTACAACAAACTTATACGCGTATCCGTATCATGTATCCATATCGCCCTGATACTTATACGCGTATCCGTACCGGTGCAATTTAGGGAGTCCCAAACTTGTAGAGCTTCGCTGGGACAACGATCCCTTCTTGTGCAGGAGAACTAGTAGCGAAGCAACCAGCCTGTTAATCATTCTAAACTTGGAGCTCACCCGTGTATCAACAGCCAAGCTTGACGCACACGATTCAACAATATTGACTTCATCCCTACAAATAAGAAAGCAAAGAAGATAAATGGATCCAGCCTTCGACGGTAGTAGTTCACTGGAGCTTAATGTTAAACAACAAGATTCTGATGACATGTTACAAACAAATCAATAATAGATTAGACACTTCGGCGATTATACAATCACTGAAAAGCCTATCAACTAGCAATCACTTTGACACAATATTAGCAGTTGCCAACTGATATTTACCTTGCACCCAGCCCAGATGCCTAGTCACTTGAACTGCCAATTTCAGGATACCGCCTTAGTGAATGTAGAATCAAAATTCCAATGAAGTAAAAATAACCCAATCACCATTCACCTGACAGGAGAATCTTTTGGAACAATATCTTCCATTCTACCGTGACACATCGAAAACAACTTGACTAGCTCCCTCGTCCCTCCACGGCAAAGAAAAAACATAGAGCTCAAAACAGCATATGACACGAAGTGAGGTGAGGTTCCATGAGAATGTAGCGGTGAGTCTTTTTCAAGTACACCGTTTTTGCTTTGGTCGTCTGTTCTCTCTCTTCTCTTTCAAAGGGAACTGATAGAAGAGAAACCACATATGGCAGCCCCAACTTTTTTTTTACGCGTCAACGGGGGGCTTACACCGGCCTGAACTTATATTGCCAAACCAAAGTTGTTACAGAAGAGAGTTACAGGAGGGGAGGGAAAGGAAGGCAAAAGCAAGCAAGGAAGAACTAAGAAAGAACTAAAAAAAGATTACATGGTCTAAATTCTCGCAGCCAGGTGGGACAACATAGTACTCCAGTCCCAACTGAAAACCAGCAACAATATTTTTGTACAACCTCCTGCAGTTGCTTCAAATGCACATGCAGGAGTACCTCGCGGCTGTCGGCTGCAATATTCAGAGAAGCGCAAGCGCTATCTATCGGTGAATCTTGGACGTCCACCCCCACTGAGACACCCTCGCGCACTTTCGTCGGACGAGCTTCTAGATCTAGTAGGGAAAACACACACATGATTTGTTTATTTGCAGGGCTGTAGGACATACATAGAAAAAAAACACACACATGATTTGTTTATTTGCAGGGCTGTAGGACATACATAGAAAAAAAACACAGCATTTGAGAAGGTGCAAAAAAAGAAAGACCAAGTTCAGACATGCTCACTTCACCTGATGATTCAAGTGTAGGTTGTGACGACCCAAGTTGTCACAGAGCTTTTCATCACTACGATGGTCTTTTTTTCAGTGTGGGGTGAGAGAGGCTCGAACTCTCGACCTCATGATCGCTCACGTCTTCAGCTATGAGACCTACGCGCTAGCCAACTGCGCCACCACCCCACTTGTTGTTTTGGAAGCGAAACAAACATCCTAATTGAGCAACGAGACCGTGCAAAATCATGGAGTGAATTCAAGGGATGCTTATATCTTGCCCATTTCCCATTCATCTTCAGTTAAATGAAGTGCTGAGATTTTAACACCCGAGCGAGAGCGATAGCTTGTGACGCCCTCCTTTCACGGATCAGGAAGGCAGCAGGAGAAGAAGATGTCGGTGGTGTTGAGAGCGTGATGCCGCCCGCACCCGACCGGTCCTCGTCGTCGAGGATGGAGGACTAACCGTCAGTGTACAAGGACAAGACGAGGCCGACGGAAACCAGGAGGTTGTGGCTCTCGCGCAGCCAGGTGCATGCGCTCGTCCGCCTCCGCCAATGCCGGGGCGGCCTGCGCTCGCCCTTGAGTACCACCGGAGCCATAGCTGAAGACGTGAGCGATCCTGAGGTCCATAGGGGTGCAAGAGGCAAGGGTCTTGTTTCAGAAACAAGGGTATTGCTTCAACAACAGGGTTTATGTTCGACGATGAATATTTTCTCTTCTACAACAAGGGTGTTGTTTCATAAACATAGACCCGGTTGCAGAAAGCGCAAAATGACCATGTTAGAGTGTACGAGGGCAAGCATTGCAATACGACACATGTTTCAGAAACATAGCTTCGGTTGCAAAAATTGCCAGAGGAGTGTCCGGTGTGAGAGTTCATCGTTGTCGTGCTGGAGTAGAGGCAGCTTCTCAGGGTGCTGGTTCAGAGGAGGCGCGATGACTCCGGCGGCCGGCGACGCTCCATGGCCGAGGCACTCAGGCCATGGCGGGGCAGTTCTGTCTCACCGGACCTTTGCAACAAGGTCCTTGCTGCAAAGCCATGAGCGCAACAAGCTAGCTCTTGCGGAGGCGCCCAGTTGGTTGGGACGGTAGATCGGACGGCTGTTTCGGGCGGCATCCGACGGTTGCCGAGGCGGCTGATCTTATTGGTTTATCACCCGGCGGATGCGTAGCATTGCCCTTCTATAAAACAGAAATTGATTTTAGGAAAAAAATGGATAATCATTCTTGTGCTCACAGTCTTATTCTACTTGATCTTGAAGATGGATCAAAACATGCAAACAGCGAGACAAAAGTCTGAAAGGTCCCAAAAATCAACAGTGCAAAAGAAGAAGATACCATCCAAGAAGAAAGCAAAGACAACGAAGCCTACTGTTGCTTCTGCATCATGTCCTGCTAAAAAGACTTCTTTCTCCAGGATATAGCTGTTTGATCAGGGTGCCGCTAAATGATAGGCTATAGGATTCATGTACAATAGTCCAAAAAAATTATGAAATAGCCGGCTATAGCTGATTTGGAGGACCGCCGCTATTTGGCATAGCCCGCTATCTAAAACAAATGCTAGGAACAAGAGAATACTGTGCGAGCGGTAAACGTCTTACCCTTGTCGAGGGCGACGTGTTCACGTTATATAGCAGGGGAGCCAAAACCCTAGATGGCTTACATGGGGTTTGAGAGAGAGAGATATGAGAGAATCTAGGATACATCTTGTGAGAGAAGAAAGGAGGAGATGGTTACAAGAATATCTTAATACAAACTACCTCCTAGCCTTATCTCTAATATGCCTAGCCTTATCTCTAATATGCGCCGCATATGATGGTGTTTAACACCCTCCCTTAATCACAACTTCATCAGGTTGAGATTATGCTTAAACTCTTCAAAACTTCTGATAGGCAAGGCTTTAGTAAAGCCATCTGCAACTTGATCTCTAGAGTGAATGAACCGAATATCAAGTCGTTTCCGTGCAACTCTTTCTCTGACAAAATAAAAGTCTATCTCTATGCGCTTTTTTCTGGCATGAAAGACTGGATTTGTAGATAAGTAGGTAGCACCAAGATTATCACACCACAAACATGGAGTTTGAGAACTTCGGATACCAAGTTCCTTTAGCATTGATTGAACCCATATGATTTCAGTTGTAGCATTTGCTAATGCCTTGTACTCTGCCTCTGTGCTAGACCTAGACACTGTGGCCTGTTTTCTTGCACACCATGAAATCAAGTTTGGTCCAAAAAATATTGCAAATCCGCCAGTGGAGCGCATGTCATCCAGACAGCCTGCTCAATCAGAATCAGAGAAAGCACTAACAAGAGTTGAGGATGACTTGCTGAAGTTAAGACCAATGCTCAAAGTATGTTTGACATATCTGACAATGCGTTTTGCAGCAGTCCAATGCACAGTGGTAGGAGCATGCAGAAACTGACATACCTTGTTGACAGCAAAATAGATATCAGGCCTTCTTAGAGTCAAGTACTGTAGTGCACCTACCAAACTCCTGTACTTTGTACTATCCTCTTGATTCAAGAGTTGCCCTTCTGTAAGAGATAGCTTTTCTGAGCTAGATAATGGAGTGAAGGAGGGTTTACAACCTTGCAGGCCTGCCTTTCTTACCAAATCGGTTGCATACTTCTTTTGAGAGAGATGAAGTCCATCCTTGTGTTTCTTCACCTCAATCCCAAGGAAAAAAATGCAAATCTCCAAGATCCTTGAGAGGAAATTCTGCACTTAAATCCTTCAACAATGATGCAATGGCCTCACTAGATGAGCTTGTAACAATAATATCATCAACATAGATGAGAACAAATATGCATGTATTGAGCTTATTGTAAATGAACAGTGAGGTATCTGACTTGGAAGGGACAAAACCAAGTGATTGCATCTTGTGACTAAGACGGGAATACCACGCCCTTGGGGCCTGCTTCAAGCCATAGAGTGCTTTATCAAGTTTGCACACAAACGAGGGATTAGACTTGCTCTCAAACCCAGGAGGTTGTTTCATATACACCTCTTCTTCCAGAACACCATGAAGAAACGCGTTCTGTACATCTAGCTGTCTGAGACTCCATCCTCTAGAAACAGCAATAGACAGAACAAGGCGAATGGTGGCAGCTTTTACAACTGGACTAAATATATCCTCATAATCAATACCATATCTCTGTTTAAAGCCTTTGGCAACAAGCCTAGCCTTGTATCTATTAATATTTCCATCATATTTCCTTTTAACTCTGAACACCCACTTGCAATCTATAAGATTTTTACCTTGCCATGGGGGAACCAAATGTCATGTTTCATTTTTCTTCAGTGCCACATATTCTTCCATCATCGCTTTTCTCCACTTTTCATCTCCAAGTGCCTCATCAAGAGTTCTTGGTTCAGCATGTTCATCTGTAGAACAAACGAGGCCATATTTGCTTAGATTTTTGTAATTAAGGGGTTGAGTTACACCTTTTTGTAACCGTGTGAGCCGCCTAGGCTGCACTGCTGAATCAGCCGGCGCAGAAGATCCGGAGCCGCGCACAGGAGTCCCTGGTGCAGGCGATCCCGAGGCAGATTCGCATGACACCCGCACTGGATCCTCTGTGGCTTCAGCATGTGACGGCGAAGTTGTATCAGCCGCAGAAGATCCTGGCGCACCTCCTGACGCACCAGCAGGCTCATCATGAGCCAATATTGCGCGGGGCCACGAGGATCAGCACCGAAGTCCGTGCCCTCCTGGCTGGTCGGGTCAGTGCTGGATCCCGCGCCCACGCCGGTCGGCCGCGCCTGGGCCCGCCGCTTGTAGCAGTGCGGTTGGTCGGGGAAGCGCACGCCGCCCGCTCCACTGGGACGCCGCCGCGTGGCATCGAGCGAGCCACCAGCCGAGGGTTGGTCCACACGCGCGGCAGATTCCGTCACTGGCCGGTCTGGTGCGTCTGCCGGCACGATCCCGGCGCGGATCTGCTGGACTGCAGATGGTTCGGCGCCGATCCCAAGGAGGATTTGTTCCCCAAATCTGGACACAGCCAATATGGCACTTGGGAGCCATTTTCTTCATCATTTTTGTCGCTGGTTGTTCCTGCAACGTCACAAGAGAACTCGGGTGGACCATTAGGAGGGTTAGCCAGCATTGAGTCATCACAAGTAATTCCCCCATGGTCAAGGCCGGTGAGAGAAGAGGGTAGGAGTAGAATTTCTTTGCGAAGTAAGGCACCGGCGTTGGGATGAAGATCAGCGAAAGGAAACTTTGTTTCATCAAAAACAACATCACGGGAGATATAAACTCGCCCCGTAGACACATCTAGGCACTTAACACCTTTGTGTTGGGCACTATACCCAAGAAATACACATTGCTTTGATCGAAACATAAGTTTGCTTTGATTGTATGGACGAAGATTAGGCCAACATGCACACCCAAAAACACGAAGAGACGTGTAGTCAGGTTTGGTGTGGAGTAGCCGTTCTACTGGAGTTTCATTATTGATAACACGACTAGGAAGCATGTTAATGATGTGAACGGCAGTGAGAAAAGCTTCATCCCAGAATTTTAAAGGCATGGAGGCGCCAGCTAAGAGAGCTAGGCCAACCTCAACAATGTGCATGTGCTTGCGTTCAGCAGAGCCGTTTTGTTGGTGAGCTTGGGGGCACGACACATGGTGAGAGATGCCGAGAGTTTGAAAGAAAGAGTTTAATTTCTCATACTCTCCGCCCCAGTCTGATTGGACAGCAAGTATCTTGCTGTCAAATTGGCGTTCAACGAGTGCTTGAAAGTTCTTAAAAACTTGAAAGACATCGGATCTTTTCTTAAGAAGATAAATCCAGGAAAATTTACTATAGTCATCAATGAAACTCACATAGTACGTATGTCTACCTACTGAGTTGGGGCAGGACCCCAAACATCTGAAAAAATTAATTGCAATGGTTTGGTAGACACACTAGTGGATATAGGATAGGGTAGCTGATGATGTTGGAGATATGCCCTAGAGGCAATCATGTATGATGATATTTCCTATGTGTTTATGAATAAAGATAGTCCTTGGACATTATCAATGACGTGTATCAGCAAGTACGTGACTTGTTTATGGGACTATGCATTGGATGATGACTGTCCTAAAAGGTCCCTAGTCGAAAGGGCTGTATGGACGCGCAGCCGACTAAACTGGCATATGACACGGTCGATGTCTTGGTCTCACTAGCCATGGAGCATTGGATGCTAATTGGATAATATGGACTTGGAAAGGTCTGGTCGAGATATGGTCCGAGTCGGACAGACCCAACTATGAGACGCAGCGATATGTCATCTGTGAGTCTCTAGTACAACATACGTTCTATGTCCTAAGACCTGAGCTGACGCATGTACTCGAGATGGTGATAGACTTGCTTTGGGCCGACCAAACGCTACTCCGTGACTGGGTAGTTACAAAGGTAGGTTTCGGGTTTGTCCAGTCCCATGCTGCGAGACATGGTCGAGCAAGATGGGATTTGCCCCTCCGATCAGGAGAGATATACTCTGGAACCCTCGTGTGATCCGACCAGGATAAGCATGGCCATGCGGCAAGGATTATGAGATAATCCGGATAGTGGTCGGTATCACTGGAACGAGAAAGAGGTCGGGCTAGCACAAGGATGACAGGATCACCTTGAGCTCGACAACGTATATCGTGTGGCAAAAGGAATGGAAGTGTGATGTACAGGTTCACCTAACCAGCTTCATAGTCTGCTTGGTGGTCGGCACGCCTTGCTAGAGGCCGCTACCAACCGTGCAGGTCGGAGGTGATCCGAACTGTGACCAAGCCGACTTGAACCTAAGGGGCCGCGCGCTTAAGGGAAGGAACCTACGAGGTCGGTTCATAGGACACTGGTCGGATGTGATCCGAACTGGACTAGGAACGTGACCGAGTAGACTTTGGGCTTTAGGATCCGTGCGAGGCCCAAGTGTTGAGCCTGCGACGGATGCCTATATAAAGTGAAGGTGCGGCACACTCATGCAGTTGATCGCTTCGGCGCTGCGACTAGGGTTTGCATGTGTTGCGAATAGCCACCTCCACTCGCCGCCGACTGTGTGATCGGACCTAGCAGTCCGCCGCACGGTGTTCCTCCTGCACGCGCGGATACCGTTAGAGGCGGTGCACTTGCGCCGCTCCGGCGAACTCGTACGTGGGATCGGATGACTGGCTGTTCGAGGGAGATCGAACAAGGAGGAGACGATCCACGCGGACGCGCTGCCCCAACTCTTCTTCCGCTGCACGGCACTGCGCGTCTAGTGGTAACAAACTGTGATCCATCTCCCGTAGCATGTTCTTGGTTGTTCTGCTCGTAGGAAATTTTAATTTGTAGTCGACGCACCCTACCGTAGAACTCAACAGTGGTATCAGAGCCTCTGCTATAGGATTTGGTTTCAGATCGTATGCATATTAGATATGTGGAGGCGACAGATGAGATCTGTTGTCGTTGATAAGATCGGCTATGTGCACGGTTGATGTGATCAACTGCACATGGGGATCGTTGAGGCTATGTTTTCTATAAATCGAGATCGATGAGGTCGTGACACGATCTACCCCTACCGGTCGGTTATCCGCCATCGGGGTTAACAGTGAAACGTAAATCCGAATCGGATTCGCGATGATCGATAAGATCGGTCATATCAGAGAATTCGGCGTGATCGGAGTTCAGATGTGATCTGTGACCGCCGTGTGCGTAGCGCCGTGTATTTCGTACCCGACACACAAACCGGTAGAATGTGATTCTATGCATAACTTTGTTTTGCAGGTTTGATGTGAATAGTATGGCTCATGTGTATGTGATGCATGTGTGTAATTTATACGTGGCCTGCGTGTCATGTTTGTCAGCCGGCAGGAGCCAAAGTGTTGTCATTATATTGTATAACGACCTGCGTGTCGACTTGTGACTCTATGTAAAATTCATTACTAGTTGAAGTAGTTGGATAATAGAGATCAGGTTGGTGGCTTGGGGTCCCGGCGTGACAAATAAGATGGAGTTCGGAGATGGTCATCGGAGTCGGAGCCGACCTGGAAGAACGTCCATGAAGGAGCCATACTATTTCACAATATGTGTTATATTTGTGATTGTTATGCTTCTTTGTTTCTATGCATGTTAGAATGATAGAATGATCCTCATGAATATCAAGCTTAATTGCCATCCCGATGTTGCACCTTCGCACGCCAAGTACGCCTAGTAGTGGGCTCATAAAATTGGGGTGCTGCTAGGTGTCCTTGAATCAAGGGTTCGTGTCGAACACGGACATGCACTTGCATCGAGTTAACTTGACAAGGCTATCAAAACGGTTTTGGGCCTTGTGGCAAAGAAGGTTGGGAGCCGGGGTATGAGATACCTTCCCGACCGACAGGAGTCGTATAGAGATACGATTAGCAAGGAGTTGCTTATGGGATAGGTATGTTGGCTAGCAGTGATGCTAAAGCTCACTAGTCGCATGCGCTAGTCGGATCCTGAATCACTGAGAGTTTGCGGAGGGATGCTGACTTCAGTGGGAGTATTTCTGTTTAGGCTAGAATTACTCTACATAAACACATTGCTTAGTGATTGCATATTTTCTGTTGTAGATCAATGGCACCACCTGCTCAACCCAACTTTGCATTGAAATCAACTCTGGGAAAGGATAAACTGAATGGAACAAACTTTACCACCTGGTATAGAAATTTAAGAATTGTTCTCAAGCATGATAAAAAGGAACATGTTCTAGAGGATCCACTTCCAGAGGAACCTGCCGATAATGCTAGTGCCACAGCTAAGAATGCCTACCAGAAACTCGTTGATGAATCAACGGAGATCAGCTGTCTGATGCTGGCTTGTATGGAGCCCGATTTGCAACAGCATTTCAAAAATGTTGAGGCTTACGATATGATCGAGAGTCTCAAGAGCATGTTTCGGATACGTGCTAGGACCGAAGGTTCAACGTCTGGCGATCCTTGATGGATTGCAAGTCAAGGAAGGTGATCGATTGAGCCCACATGTGATCAAGATGATCGGATATGTGCAAGCTTTGGATCGTTTGGGCTTCCCACTCTTGGATGAGCTGGCTACTGATGCTGTTCTGGGTTCTCTTCCGCCCAGCTATGGGACGTTCATCTCGAACTATCATATGCATGGCATGGATAAGAAGCTCACTGAATTGCATGGGATGCTCAAGGTGGCAGAGTAGGATATTAAGAAAGGCACGCATCAAGTGTTGATGGTGCAGAAATCGACTAAGTTCAAGAAGCGTTGGTCCAAGAAAAAGGCTAAGGAAAAGGGCATGGAGACGGTAACCTCCGCCGTTGCGCCAAAGTCTGGACCGGACTCGAAGACCGTTTGCTATCACTGCAAGGAGATCGGTCACTAGAAGAGGAACTGTAGCAAGTGGCTTGCGGAGCATGGCAGGAAGGTCGGGAATGCTGCTTCAAGCAAAGGTACACTTGTTGCATATGTTATAGACATTTACCTTGCTGACATACCTAGTAGCTCTTGGGTATTTCATACCGGATTGGTTGTTCACATTTGCAACTCGATGCAGGGGCTGGTAAGAACTAGGCGTGTGGCACAAGGGGAGATTGACATCAGGGTTGGCAACAAAGCAAGAGTTGCTGCGTTGGAGGTCGGCACGATGCAGCTACAGCTTCCTTCCGGATTCATAATGGAATTGAATAATTGTTATTACATTCCTGCACTTAGTCGGAACATTATTTCTGCCTCATGTTTGATGAGTCAAGGTTATGAATTCAATTTAAAGGACAATGGTTGTTCGATATTTTTGAATGGTATGTTCCACGGCTATGCACCCATTGTTGATGGGCTATTTATATTGAATCTAGAACTGGAACCGGTCTATAACGTGAATGTCAAGAGGCATAAGCCTAATGAGATAAATCCGACATACTTCTGGCATTGCCGGCTTGGACACATTAGTCTGAAACGCATGAAGAAGCTCCATGATGATGGGCTCCTAACTTCGTCCGACTTCGGGTCGTTCGAGACATGTGAATCATGCTTGCTCAGCAAGATGACTAAGTCTCCTTTCACAAAGAGTTGCGAGAGGGTGTCCGAGCTATTGGAACTTATACATAGTGATGTGTGTGGTCCAATGAGCACAACCGCCAGAGGTGGCTATCAGTACTTCGTGACTTTTACCGACGACTTGAGTAGATATGGATATATGTATTTGATGAGGCACAAGTCGGAGACTTTTGAAAAGTTCAAAGAGTTTCAGAACGAGGTTGAGAATCAGCTCGGCAAGACTATAAAGCTTCTGCGATCTGATCGTGGAGGTGAGTACATGAGCCAGGAGTTTGATGATCATCTGAAAAGTCGTGGTATAGTACCTCAGCTCACACCTCCGGGTACGCCACAGAGAAACGGCGTGTCGGAACAGAGGAATAGGACCTTGTTATACATGGTCCGGTCTATGCTAAGCAAATCGGTTTACCCTTGTCATTTTGGGGATACGCTCTAGAAACTGTAGCTTTCACACTTAATAGGGTACCATCAAAATCCATAGACAAGACACCACATGAGATGTGGACCGGGAAGACTCCCAGTTTGTCTTTTCTAAAGATGTGGGGTTGTGAAGCATTTGTCAAGCGACTTATGTCAGACAAGCTTACCCCTAAGTCAGATAAATGCATATTCGTGGGATATCCGAGGGAAACCTTGGGATATAGCTTCTACAACTGGGAAGAGAACAAAGTGTTTGTTGCTCGGAACGGGGTTTTCCTTGAGAAAGAGTTTCTCAGTCGGGAGGCCAGTGGGAGGACGGTTTGACTCGAAGAAATTCGAGGACCACTCGGGGACGGCTCGGCTGGTGATGAGATCATACCGGAGTCAGTCAGGGAACCTGTAGTGGAAGCGGCACCGGAACCACGGAGGTCGGAAAGATTGCGCAGAGTGCGTGATGTATTGTTGCTAGAAAGTGATGAGCCGACCACATATGCGGAAGCGATGGTGAGCCCAGATTCCGAGGCATGGCTGGAGGCCATGAGAGCCAAGTTAAAGTCCATGGATGAGAATCAAGTCTGGGACTTGGTTGATCAGCCACCTGGCGTAACTGCCATTGGTTGCAAATGGGTCTTTAAGAAGAAAACCGATGTGGATGGAAATGTTCAGATCCACAAAGCTCGGCTTGTCGCTAAAGGTTATGGACAAGTTCAAGGAGTTGACTACGACGAGACTTACTCGCCGGTAGCGATGCTGAAATCGGTGAGGATCATACTAGCTATAGCTGCATATTTCGATTACGAGATATGGCAGATGGATGTCAAAACGGCTTTCCTTCACGGAAATTTAACCGAGGACATGTATATGATACAACCCGAGGGTTTTGTCGATCCGACTAGCACTAATAAGGTATGCAAGCTCAAGAGATCCATTTATGGGTTGAAGCAAGCATCTCGGAGTTGGAACATTCGTTTTGATGAGGTCGTCACTGGTCTCGGTTTCATCAAAAGCGAAGAGGACTCTTGTTTATACAAGAAGTTAAGTGGGAGCTCGATAGTTTTTTGATCTTGTATGTGGACGACATACTACTGATCGGGAACGATGTTTCGATGCTAAACTCGGTCAAGGAGTCATTGAATGGCAAGTTTTTGATGAAAGACCTTGGTAAGGCAGTATATATTTTAAGCATTAAGATCTATAGAGATAGATCGAGGAGGCTGCTCGGCTTAAGCCAGAGCACGTACATAGATAAAGTGTTGAAGCGGTTCAACATGAGTGAGGCGAAGAAAGGGTTCTTGCCGCCCTCACATGGTATAAGGCTAAGCGAGACTCAGAGTCCTTTGACATCTGATGAGCGAAGCAGGATGAGTAGGATTCCGTATGCCTCGGCAATCGGATCTATCATGTATGCCATGATATGTACAAGGCCTGATGTTGCTTTTGCAATAAGCCTAACAAGTAGATACCAGGCCAACCCAGGTGAGAGTCACTAGGCAGCGGTAAAGACTATTTTGAAGTACCTGAAAAGGACTAAAGAGATGTTCCTAGTTTATGGAGGTGAGGAAGAGCTTGTCGTAAGGGGTTACGTCGATGCTAGTTTCCAAACCGACAGAGATGATTGTCGATCACAGTCCGGATTCGTACGCCCCGAATGGAGGAGCAGATAATCGGATGAGTTCCAAGCAGGATACGGTGGCCGATTCTACCATAGAAGCCGAATACATTGCGGCTGGTGAAGCTGCAAAGGAAGGTGTTTGGATCCGGCATTTTCTGGATGATCTTGGTATTTTTCCCAGCCTCGGTGAAACCGTTGGACCTTTATTGTGATAATTCTGGTACCATCGCACAAGCCAAGGAGTTGAGGAATCACCACAAGGTCAGACACATAGACCGGAAATATCACCTGATACGAAAGATCGTAAAGAATGGTGATGTAGAGTTATGCAAGATTCACACGGATGCAAATGTTGCAGATCCGTTGACTAAGCCGCTTCCACAACCCAAGCATGAGGGGCACGTTAGAGCTATGGGCATTCGATGTCTATTTGATTGACTCTAGTGCAAGTGGGAGACTGTTGGAGATATGCCCTAGAGGCAATCATGTATGATGATATTTCCTATGTGTTTATGAATAAAGATAGTCCTTGAACATTATCAATGATGTGTATCAGTAAGTACGTGACTTGTTTGTGGGACTATGCATTGGCAGGGACGGATTCAGGGGGGGGGGGACGAGGGGGGGCGAGACCCCCTAACGATAGCGTGTTACCTTAATAGCGATTAGTCTGTTGCTAATTTTTCTCGCTAGGAAACTGCCCGTGACGTGCTTCGCCCCCCCTATGCCAAAGCCCATGTACTGTTGTCACATGTGATTGCAGGCCAAAGGCCCAAATCCCAGGAAGAGAGAAAAAGGAAAGTAGCCCACCATGGAAGAGTCACGCTAGGAAGCAGTACGCATGGATCAGCCGTTCATGTCTCCTCTAATCTAAACCTAATTGCTTGGTTCCAACCTGCTAAAAAAACGAAACTGCTCCTGCGATGAACCTGCCGCCGGCCATCTGCTAGATCTTCTACCAAATCTCTCAGTCGAGAAGGGAAGATGATAGTAAAGCGCCGCTGTCGATCCAACAACGCGACCTTGCTGGCCGGGCGCACGGATGAGCAAGCAAACGGGGACAAAAGGTTAGTCTTTATTTTTTAGAATTAGATTAGGTTGTCTTTCAAACCGTAGAAGGTGTCAATTAGCTCACACGATCTGGTCTCAAATTCCTAATATCGCCACCGCCGCCCCCTTGTTGCCATCAGCCACCACCAGGAAACACTATTATTTGTGATCGTTCTATCTCCTCTGCATCCAAACTCGAGCAAACGATGATACTGTGATGGCGGTTGTTGATCTCTGTTGTCGGCTTGCCATAAGCGGGCGCCATCTTCGATGGCAACAATGGATCGTTTCTTGAGTTATAAATGCAGTATTATTTTTTACATTAACATATTATTAATATGGTCTGATACGGCAATCCCTAATGCTTTAGTTGGTAGCATATGTAGTTACATGTGTTTACTTGGTGACAGATAGAAAGAATAAAACACATTGCACTTTTCAAATTATTTCCTTGAGGTTTGAACACTTTGCACTAAAAATCAGAATTCAACTTGCCAATTGTATGATTATATAGGTAATTCTATAGCTGAATTTACACCGACAGTTGCAAGACATGTGTTATTTTCTCATACCTCAATTAGTATAATTTTGCTATTACAAAATATACAATGTGATTTTATATGAGACGACATATATACTAAAGTGTGTGAAAGTTATCTCTTTGGCCCCCCCTATGTTCAAATCCTGGCTCCGTCCCTGTGCATTGGATGATGACTGTCCTAAAAGGTCCCTAGTCCAAAGGGCTGTGTGGATGCGCAGCCAACTAGACTGGCATATGACACGGTCGATGGCTTGGTCTCACTAGCCATGGAGCATTGGATGCTAACCGGATAATATGGACTTGGAAAGGTCTGGTCGGATTCGACGTAGTCGGATCCGAGTCGAGATAAGGTCCAAGTTGGACAGACCCAACTATGAGACGCAGCGATATGTCATCTGTGAGTCTCTAGTACAACATACGTTCTATGTCCTAAGACCTGAGCTGACGCATGTACTCGAGATGGTGACAGACTTGCTTTGGGCCGACCAAACGCTACTCCGTGACTGGGTAGTTACAAAGGTAGGTTTCGGGTTTGTCCAGTCCCATGCTGCGAGACATGGTCGAGCAAGATGGGATTTGCCCCTCCGATCAGGAGAGATATACTCTGGGCCCCTCGTGTGATCCGACCAGGATAAGCATGGCCATGCGACAAGGATTATGAGATAATCCGGATAGTGGTCGGTATCACTGGAACGAGAAAGAGGTTGGGCTAGCACAAGGATGACAGGATCGCCTTGAGCTCGACAACGTATATCGTGTGGCAAAAGGAATGGAAGTGTGATGTACAGGTTCACCTAACCAGCTTCATAGCCTGCTTGGTGGTCAGCACGCCTTGCTAGAGGCCGCTACCAACCGTGCAAGTCGGAGGTGATCCGAACTGTGACCAAGCCGACTTGAACCTAAGGGGCCGCGCGCTTAAGGGAAGGAACCTACGAGGTCGGTTCATAGGACACTGGTCGGATGTGATCCGAACTGGATTAGGAACGTGACCGAGTAGACTTTGAGCTTTAGGGTCCGTGCGAGGCCCAAGTGTTGAGCCTGCGACGGATGCCTATATAAAGTGGAGGTGCGGCACACTCATGCAGTTGATCGCTTCGGCGTTGCGACTAGGGTTTGCATGTGTTGTGAATAGCCACCTCCACTCGCCGCCGACTGTGTGATCGGACCTAGCAGTCCGCCGCACGGTGTTCCTCCTGCACGCGCGGATACCGTTAGAGGCGGTGCACTTGCGCCGCTCTGGCGAACTCGTACGTGGGATCGGACGACTGGCTGTTTGAGGGAGATCGAACGAGGAGGAGACGATCCATGCGGACGCGCTGCCCCAACTCTTCTTCTGCTGCACGGCACTGCGCGTCTAGTGGTAACGAATTGTGATCCATATCCCGTAGCATGTTCTTGGTTGTTCTGCGTGTAGGAAATTTTAATTTGCAGTCGACGCACCCTACCGTAGAACCCAACAGATGACTCTTAGCTCGTTGACACGATTCACAAATAGTTTCAATATTGCGCTCACTAACAAACGGGAGCTTATTCTTTCGAAGTAATTTTTCAACTAAAGAAAAAGAAGCATGTCCTAGACGATCATGCCATCGTGTGGAGGAAAGCTTGATAGCACCACAAGCTTGTTTATTCAGTCTCCTAAGCTCCGGAATCAACGGGTAGAGTCCACGAATGCATCTACCTCGATAGATAATTCTCTTTGTCACCTGATCCTTGATCAGAAAGAAATAAGGGTGGAACTCAAGGAAGACATGATTATCAAGAGCAATTCTATGGACAGAGAGAAGACTTTTGTCGGCATTAGGAACATGCAAAATTTTCCTAAGATGGATATTACGAGAAGGGTTACTAAAACTTGAATGACCAATGTGACTGATCTCCATACCTTCACCACTAGCCGTGTGGATTTGGTCCTTGCCGCGGTATTTCTCCTTCATGGTGACCTTCTCGAGCTCGTTGGTGATGTGGTTGGTGGCGCCGCTGTCGACGTACCAGTTGGTGTCGATTCCGTAAGAGCCATCTGCAGCCGCCGCCACCTTGTCATCATCTTGAGAGGAATCGTCGTCCTCTTCGTAGCGGTACCAGCAATCTTTTGCTGTGTGCCCCAACTTGCCACATATCTGGCACCGAGGGGCATCAGGACGTGCGCGAGGATTGCCGCCCCCGCGGCGAGATCTGTTGCTGGTGGGAGCATGCCCGCTGTTGCGGGAGTTGGAGCCGCCGCCGTTGCCTCCTCCATTGGACCTCCCCCGGCCATGGGAGAAGCCACCACGCCGAGAGGAGCCACCACGTCCACGAGAGGCCGAGTTCGCGGAGGACTTGAAGCCGCCGCCGCCGTTACCGTGGAAGTGCACCATCCGCTGATCGAAGTTGGAGAGCATGGTGAAGAGCTCGTCGATGGTGACGGGGGTGACGCGAGCATCCAGAGCAGAGATCAGCGGCTGGTAGTCGGCGTCGAGCCCATGGATGATGTAGGAGATGAGCTCATCGTCGAGGATCGCCTTTCCCGCCGCGGCCAACTCGTCGGCATAGCCGCGCATGGTGGTGAAGTAGGAGGCGACGGAGAGGTTGCCCTTCTGCGCATTGATGAGAGAAGTACGGATGTTGTTGATGCGACTCACCGATTGCGACGAATACATGCCGGCGAGCGTCGTCCAGAGCGCGCCCGCGGTGGTGACCGTGGTCACCGTGAGGAGCACCTCCTTCGTGAGGTTGCTCAGCGGGTAGCCAAGGACCTGTTGGTCCTCCCGGACCCAGATTGGGTGGAGAGGGTTGGGCTTTGAAGTCTCCTTGCCTTCTTTGTCGGTGGAGACGAGGAGCTTTGCCGGCTCCGGCTGGGTGCCGTCGACGTAGCCGAAGACCCCGGCGCCACGCAGTTGGGGTATGATCTGCGTGCGCCATAGCACGTAGTTCGTGCGGGATAGCTTCTCGGTGACCTGCCCATTGAGACTAGGCTGGAAGGAAGCGCCGGAGGAGGAAGACATGGTGTGGCTTCGACACAGGTGGTTCTGGTAGCTAGATGAGTTGCAGAAGAGGGGCTCTGATTACCATGTGCGAGCGGTAAACATCTTACCCTTGTCGAGGGCGACATGTTCACGTTATATAGCAGGGGAGCCAAAACCCTAGATGGCTTACATGTGGTTTGAGAGAGAGAGAGATAAGAGAGAATCTAGGATACATCTTGTGAGAGAAGAAAGGAGGAGATGGTTACAAGAATATCTCAATACAAACTACCTCCTAGCCTTATCTCTAATATGCCTAGCCTTATCTCTAATATGCGCCGCATATGATGGTGTTTAACAAATACATGTGACAGCATTCCCTGAATCTGAGGCACCAATGAGGCCTCAGAAGATTATGAAGCCTGAAGAGACGAAAGAATAATTTGAACGGTGATGCTCAAGAACGCAAATATAAAGCTTTGGCTTCTGTTCATAATTCCGTATCTACTAGCCTTGCAGAAATTGTGCTTACCGTTAGCTATATGAGTTGCAGAGCAAAGCTGAGGTACCAGAAGTCTTTTCATACTGATATATTTGAATGGACTCATGGGCCGCGCTCTCCGGAGCTGTGTTCTACTCCATTGAGAAAAGCAGGTATTTTGCTACATGTAGCCACACGCTTGTTTATAATCTGATGGTTTGCATCTATTTCGGTAATTATCAGTCACTGAGAAGTCTTACAACTAGCAATCACTTTGACACAACATTAGCAGTTGCCAACTGATATTTACCTTGCACCCAGATGTCTAATGTAGACAAGGGCACTTATGAGTCCCCCCTGACCTAACAATTTTTCTGGCAGCTCAGTTGCCTGAGGTATTGTGATTTTTATCTCCTACTTGAAGGTAGCCAAGATTGGATTCTATGACCCTGAAAATACATGTATGTTCAGGTTCGTAGTTACTTGAACTGCCAATTTCAGGATGCAGCTTTAGTGAATGTAGAATCAAAACTCCAATGAAGTAAAATAACTCGATCACCATTCACCTGACAGGAGAATCTTTTGGAACAATATCTTCCATTCTACTGTGACACATCGAAAACAACTTGACTGGCTCGCTCGTCCCTCCACAGCAAAAATAAATAAATAAATATAGAGCTCAAATAGCATATGCCACAAAGTGAGGTTCCATGAGAATGTAGCAGCGAGTCTTTTACAACCACATATGACACAATGCTTGAAATATCAGGATGAAAACATTCATACCATACCAATAATATCGACGAGCTTGCTACAACAAAAAGAGAAACCACATATGACAGTCCCCACTCGAATCAGCAACAAAAATTTTGTACAACCTCCTGCAGTTGCTTCAACTGCATATATATTTCTTGGCCGCCGACTGCAATTTTCAGAGAAGCACGAGCGCTATCTACCGCGGAATCTTGGACGTCCACCCCGACAGACAACAACCTCACCCACTTTCGTCGGCCACCATGTTAAGCAACGCGAGCTTCTAGTAGGCGTCTCGTTTGAACGAATTCCGCAAAGAAAGGCACCTGAATTGTTTTCTTGCAGGGCTGTGGAGAGGGACATAGACAGCAAAAAACACCGGTGATTCATCTTGGATCATGCTTCTGAATTTGAATTACATACATGAAGGAAAAGGAGGCAGAGGAGTCAAGTTATGCAGTAGACAAGGACGATTGCAGCAACAGAGCCATCCGAGAGCAGTTCGTCGGCCACCATGTTAAGCAACGCGAGCTTCTAGTAGGCGTCTCGTTTGAACGAATTCCGCAAAGAAAGGCACCTGAATTGTTTTCTTGCAGGGCTGTGGAGAGGGACATAGACAGCAAAAAACACCGGTGATTCATCTTGGATCATGCTTCTGAATTTGAATTACATGCATGAAGGAAAAGGAGGCAGAGGAGTCAAGTTATGCAGTAGACAAGGACGATTGCAGCAACAGAGCCATCCGAGAGCAGTTCGTCGGCCACCATGTTAAGCAACGCGAGCTTCTAGTAGGCGTCTCGTTTGAACGAATTCCGCAAAGAAAGGCACCTGAATTGTTTTCTTGCAGGGCTGTGGAGAGGGACATAGACAGCAAAAAACACCGGTGATTCATCTTGGATCATGCTTCTGAATTTGAATTACATACATGAAGGAAAAGGAGGCAGAGGAGTCAAGTTATGCAGTAGACAAGGACGATTGCAGCAACAGAGCCATCCGAGAGCAGGATGTGGTTAAACACCAAGGCAGAGAGAGAGGCACGTAACAGAAAAAAATAAAAGAAAAAATGAAAAAAGAACACGAAGGTTCAGAGAGAGATGCTCGAACTCTCGACCTCAGGATCACTTGCAATTATTTCAGCTATGAGACGTACGCTCTAGCCAACTGCGCCACAACCCCACTGTTGAATTACGAGCAGAACAAACGTACTTGTTAGCAACAGCACCGTACAAATCATGGAGTAAATTCAAGGGATGTTTATGTCTTGCCAATTCCCGTTCAGTTAAGCTCCCTAAACAGCTTGACGAAGTGATGAGGATCACTCGTGATCAACACAACTTAAATTAACCAGAGATCTGCGTTACAAAAGCAAACACACATAATCAGTAACTGCCTAACTGGGCAATGATTTAACAGTGTCAGCTTCGGTTTCCTCTAGTAGACAGTAGAGTAATTCATAACATAATCAGTAACTCAGCATTCACCGAGTGATAGCTTGTGAGGGCTTTCCCGGATCAGGAAGGCAGGAGAAGAAGATGGTGGTGGTGTTAAGAGCGTGACGCCGGACTGGTCGCCGTGGTCGAGGATGTATGAGTTTTTTTTTAGAAAAGGAGGATGACCCCCGGCCTCTGCATTTGGGCGATGCATACGGTCACTTTATTAATTATTCTCACAAAACCTTACAAAGTAATACCACAGTAAGACTAAAGCCGCTGTCTAAGCAACAAACTGTCGCTACACCTATCCAGTTGATGAAGGGGCGCGGATAGCCTGAGCCTAATACCAAACAGACATCGCAGCCAAACATAACATCTAAGACCTGAGGACCCATCGAGGACGCCTGCCGGGCATGGATCTCGCTGGTCCGGCGTGCTCTCAGAGGCCGCCGCCGCCGACTGCCACCGCTCCATCTTCAGAACTGTGCTGATGCATCAACCTTGGCCGGTTTAGCTATCGTCGACGCCACCACGGCGCCCAACGACACCTCCTCCCTGCGCGCAAACAGCTGTGCACGTCGCGGTCACCACTGATACACCTCAGCACCATGCTGCCAAGTACCACCAGCCGACACAGCTTGAAGTCTTTGGAAGATATGTCGTGCGTAGCACCTGCCGACCAGGCATGACAAAGCGTAGCACCTGTCGGTCGTGCATGACTTGACATCTCCACCAAGCTCCGTGCAAGACGGCCGCTCCACCTCCGCCTCGACTTCCGCTGCTCCACAAACGATGCTCCCAAGAGAGAAATGACACCGCGGTGCCGCTACCGTCCGATCCGAACACCAGATCCTAGGGTTTCCCAGGCGATGAGTGGGTCGACGGTGAGTTACGAGACAATGCCTCCATCAAGGTAACGGCGTAGAACGCCGCCATCGCCTGCCAACGGCTCGGTTTTCACCGGCAACCATGTCTCCCCAACTCGCAGCCGGGACTAGATGATGGATCTCGAGATCCGATCACCAAGCCTCTGGCCGGCCATCTCTGACGACGAAGATGACCACCACCATTGGCCAATGAGACGACGCGAGATGAAGTAGGGCGCTGCCAACATGCGTCCTGGCCAGCACCACCGGTACTAGGCCCGTCCCGGACCACGCCTCATGGCTGAGGGCACCGGCAAGCGCTGCCACGATGAGGACGCAGACCGGAAGCCCAGATTCGACCCACCCGCGCGCTGCCACGTGGCCACCACCCAAGCCGTTCAAGGGCAGCCCCGCCGCCGTGAGGGACGCCGCCTCACGGGCAGCAGGCGCCAGCCCCCGGCCGAACACCGCCGCGCGCCACCGGCCGCCGCGAGATCTACGCGAGAACAGCGAGTACGCCCCGCCGCCACCTTCCTTGGGGACCACGCGGGCTTCGCCGATGTCCCCTCCGGCGGCGGAGAAGCGGGGAAGGAGCGGGGAGGGGCGGCTGGCGGCGCGGTTAGGGTTAGGGGCGAGGATGTATGAGTAGACGCTGTGGAAGGACAGGACGAGGCCGACGGCACCCAGCAGGTTGTCGCCCAGCCAGGTGCGCTCAGCGGACATCCGCTCGTCCACCTCCACCAGTGTCGGGGCCGCAACGAGCAGCGGCGCGCCCTTGGCTACCACCGGAGCCTGAGCCGAAGATGCCTTCTTCTTGAGGTCCTTGGAGTAGCTGCACCTCAGCCTAGCGGCCCTGGCCACCCTTAGCTGAGGCATCCCTGCAGCCGGCGACGGTCTGGCTGCGACGCCGACGGTGGTGCTGCTGATAGATGTGGCAGAGGCACTCCGGCACATATATATTCGATCATCATGGGTCCATCCACTGGGGGCATATGCATGGCACCAGTTGCCTCACCTTTCACATCACAGATTCCTACTGGCTGTCAAGCCGCGCGTCCAAGCATAACCGACTTGATTCCTGGAGGAAGCAACAGTGCATGGTGGGGTGAGGCATAAACACAACTCCCCCCTCCTCCCCAGATCGGATCTGGCGCGTTGTCTTCTCTGCAGGTTGCTGCGCTCTTCTCTGCCGGCTCGGCGCGGCGGCACGGCCCGGGCCTGCTCATCCCTCGGCCGCCTCCTGCCCTCCTCCCGACGCAACTCCTCTGCTACAGCTGGTGGATGCGCTGGAGGCCCGCTTCCGGCCCCTCCCCTGACGCAGCTCTCCTTTTGCTGCTGGTGGTGGATGGGCATGAGGCCCTTGGGTGTTGGCAGCTGGCTGGCTGAGGGTCGGCCCTGCTTCAGCACTGCCCGCTCCTCGTCCCCAACGGCGTCTCCTCCGAGTTGCGGTTCCAGCTCCTGCGTGTTCGTGTGGTCAAGGTGGTATTTTTGGTCGGTGGTTGAGGCCTCGCGGTGGATTCTTTGCCGTCGCGGTTCGGGTCCCGGCGGTCATGGACCTGCGTCTTCCAGTGTCCATGGCCTGCCGGCGTCCTTCCCGGCGCTGCCCCGGCTGCCGTGCTCCGATTGCTGCGTCCTCTCCAGTCTTCGGCTCGCTGGTGTTTCGGCGGCTACGCCCCGGCAACTTGAAGCTGTGTTCCCTTTTCCGGTTCCTAGCTTGTCGGTGGCGTCGGTTGCCATCCCATCCTCAGTTTCGGCTCTCTTTACCTCGCCACCTTTTTGACCCGGTCCACCTCCATGCCACGCTGGTCCCAAAGCTCGTGTTTTATAGGCGATGCCCGGTGCCTCCCGCTCCGGTGGAAAGCGCAGCCCCACCCTCCTTTTGAGGTGGTGATCTCAATCAGCGGATTTACCTCCTAATATCTAGACCCTGAACCGGCGGCAATGGGATTGCTCGGTCCTAGGCCAGGGCGAAAGCTCTGCTCGACTCACTGATGCTGGCAGCGACGGCACTTGCGGGTGCCGTTTCCCTTCCTGGAGGCGCTGCCATGGCCTTTATCCGTGCCCCTCTTCGAGCATTGGGGGAAACCCTTGGTCCGGTTCTTCGGATCGGATGGCGGCGGAGTCATGACGTCGCTCCCCTTCTTGAAGGCGCCATCTTGCCTGCTCGCGGCATTCCCCGGTGTTGGCTCTGGAGATGTTCAGCGTCTTGCTGGTTCGGTCGCACCTCTATGTCCTAGGCTCGGTGGTTGAGCTGTGTGTTTTTTCTTCTTTGTTCGGGCTGAGCACCCCTTGTCTCTCTGCTCAGGGTACCATGCCCACACCTTCTCATGTATGCGTTCGTGCCATGTGTTGTACCTTCTTATGTACTCATTCTGTTTCCTTCTATCAATGAATGATACGCAAGCTTTGCGTATTCACGAACTTGTGTTTGGTTCTCCCCGATACCACTAGGCATAACTAACTGCTGCAAGTGGTCCTTCGGACAAAAACGAACCTGGGAAAAGATTTGGCACATGCATGCCGTTGCTATGGTGAGGTGTTTCACCGGCTTGTAGGCTCTGTAGCTCAGGACGTTTGCACACTGCTGCAATTGGGCTGCCTGGAGTAAATGACAAAAAACTACCATATTTCACGTAACCGTCCCACAGAACTACCATATTTTGAAAAGTGACCAAAAATTCAAGTTTAACGCTGATTTCGTGACAAAAAACTACCAGACCGAGTTGATGACAGATTGAAGCGTTTTAAATGAGTTTCTGACAGATCCGCCCACCGGTCAGGACGGTGCCCGCGCTAACGGCTAACGGCGCTCGCCTGCCGCCCGTTAGCCGCGCGTGTCGGTCGGGCCCGATCGGACCAGGACTAACCTGTCAGACCGGCTCGCTCGTCGTCCTCCCCAACCCACTCTCCCTCGCTCTCACTCGCTCACTATCCTAGCCCCAGCCGTGTTCGTTCATGGCGGCGGCGGATCCAAACTCCGGCGGCGAATCTCTTGGAGGAGCGCCCCCCGACGTGCTGGGCGGCGGGGATGCCGTCTTCGTTGAGGTTGATGACTAGCTTGGCAGCAGTAGCTTTGCGGTCGAAAACCAATCCCAGCCTCAATCTCAGCCGTCCCAGACGATTGTGAGGCGACGTGTGGCAGCAGCATCAAACAGAAGAAGCGCAGCTCGAGGCCGGCGCAAGCTTCCTTGTCCTGCTGGCGGCGCGAGGTATGGCAAGAGATCTGTAAATGTTTTTCTGAAATGATTTGTTTTGTTAGGAATCACGATATATAGGCTAGTTGCATAGTTAGATAATTAGAACCATGTTTGAGCATAGTTAGAAATCTGGAACCATGTTTGGAACATTAACAATTTGTTTTGCTGTGACTGAATCCAAAATGTTAGAAAATATAACACTTGAACTGTCAGACACTAAATATTGTGCAGACCATTTAATTATAATTTTTCCAATTTGTTTTGCAGTATTGATGACCCAAAGTGGGAAATTTGGTTCCATTTCTTAGCCAGAGAATCAGTGGTTAGAAGAATTTACCAGTCAGACATATCATTTTTGACTATGGTTTCTCTTATTCGGAGTGAGGGCTATGGAGCTGATGATTATATGTACTATGTTCTCGGTGAGGAGAAAGGAATAGATGGTATGGAGCATCTTGGTTCTGAACATGATGTGCAGCAGATGTCGATCCACTTCGAGAAGGAAAAGAGTGTGAACATACGAGTTGTCAGGGCAGATGAGCCATGTAATGCAAATGACAATAGAGATAGTTATTTTGCTCAACATTGCATTAACAGTCAACAAATTTGCACAAAGTTGGTGGATGCAGTCAGTGACAGAAAGGATGAGCTTAAGCAAAGTAGTCTGCAGATGGAAGCTGACTTTAACCATTTTGAAGGTGACACCGATGTTTCGAATTTCTTTACGATGATGCACAACAGTTCAGATGACAACAATGTGCAATTACATCCGGTTCCCCTCCAAGAAGAGGCTGCGAAGTAGATACATCGGTGGTCCGAAACTTAAGCCACCGAAACCCCGGCCAACCATTAGATCCCACCAAGAGGTTGAGAAAGAGGTAAAACCGACTGGTTTCTGAAGCGATGAATATTGTTTTCCGGTGATGTTGGCATTAGTGATGAAGAAGAAGAGCTGAAGGAGCTTTCAAACTAGCAAGTGGCGGGAAGAGAGTGTTGAAGAAGTCAAAGGATAGGGTATGGTTCAATGAGAAGCTTCGGATCCACATGAACAGTTTTGTAAGGGATTGTGCTTCACCACTGCTTATGAGTTCGAGATGCACTTAGGGATTTTCACATCGGGACTCGAGGAATTTCGATATCACGTAAATGCCCCGATAGGATTATTGTTTGGTGCTCGAGAGAGCCCATGGATGTGATTTTCATATCGATGCATCTAAGATAGCTCATGAAAAACTTTCGCATCAAGAAGTGTGATATGTTGCATACTTGTGGAGCATGTGCAGAGACCACAAAGGTTACTACAAAGTGGTTGTCCAAATCAGTACAACCAGCATTGAGAGAAGACATTAGATCTCCTGTGGATGCATTAATAAAGAAGACTAAGACTAAATTCTCTATTGATGTTTCAAGAAGTGTTGCCTATAGGGCAAGGAGGAATGCTGTTGGTGTGGTGCAGGGTGACCACAAGCAGCAGTATTTGAGGCTGAGGGATTATCTTCAAGCTGTTCTTGATACAAACCCTGGGAGCAGGTGTATTGTCACAACATTTGTTGACCCAGAAAACCCTGCACCCACTCCTAGATTCAAGTACATGTTCTATTGTTTGGCAGCTTCAAAGGAAGGGTTTCTTAATGTTTGTAGACCATTTATAGGTAAAAATTTCCTGGTTGTGTTGTACATAGTTGTGTGTCAATTTTCTTCTGTAGCTAATGTGTGACTCCATCCAAGGCTTGATGGTTGTTTCATCAAGTTAACCACTGAACAACAAATTCTTGCTGCCACAGGAAGGGATGGCAACAACAACATCTACCCTATAGCTTTTGGTGTGGTTGACAAGGAAGATGGAGACAGTTGGACTTGGTTTTTAACTCAGTTGAGATGCTGCATTGGTAGTGGCAACAAATTTGGAACATACACAATAATATCTGACAGGCAAAAGGTTAGAAACTAAATCATTGATCTTAGTTGCTATAGTAATTCACTGAATTATGTGAGTGTGTTCATATGTAGATCTATTTTGTGAATGTACAGGGTTTACTTAAGGCAATAAATGAAGTGTTCCCTGATTCACCTCAAAGATTCTGTCTTAGGCACATATATGCCAACTTCCAATCAGCTGGTTACAGAAGCAAAGAACTAAAGAAGTGTGTTGACAAGGCTAGTTACTCTTATACTAGACATGGGCATGAATTAGGGATGGCAGAGCTGAAAGCACAGTGTGAGGATGCTTGGAAATGGCTTAAAAATATAGAAGTCTCTGCTTGGGCTAGGTATGCTATGGACCATACTTGCAAAACAGATCTAGTTGTGAACAACCTTAGTGAAGTCTTCAACAAGATGATACTTGATTTTAGATCCAAACCAATAAGGACAATGTTTGAAGGGATCAGGACAAAGCAGATGATCAAGAGGCAACAGACTAGGGAGAAGTTACAAACTTGCAGGTGGACAATCACACCAAATTACTCAGAGATTCTAGAGGAGAATAAAAAATATGCCAAGTACTGCCAGCCTGACAGAGCAGGTGAAACAATTTGGCAAGTAACAAGCAAAGAAAAGCAATATTGTGTGGACATGGCAACCTACACATGTGACTGCAAGAGATGGAACATGACAGGTGTACCTTGCAGTCATGGCGTATCTGCAATGACAAAGCAGAAGCTGCATCCTGAGGACTATGTGTCTGAATTCTTCAAGAAGCCATTGTACATGGAGACATACAAAGCAATTATTTACCCTGTCCCTGGTCCAGATTGCTGGCCTGATACAAACACTCAAGACATTCATCCTCCTGTGTTTAAAGAAAAGGCAGGCAAAAAGCAGACAACAAGGAGGAAGGGAGAGTTTGAGGTTCCAGCTCCAAGAGACACAAGTAGGATGTGCACTATCACATGTGGAAACTGTGGTTTGGAAGGACACGGGTATACAACATGCAACAAGACTTTTGAATGGAACCAGGTAATTACCAAGCTTGGAAAAAATCTCAGACACTTTTGAATGAGTACACTTTTAGAAATAAATGTTATGTTTGACATGCAGGAAAACAGGACAATTTACTCTGATATACCTGCTGCAACAACCACATCAGTCCCTGTTGCAAGAGGTAGAAGAGGAGCACAAGCTTCATGTAGGCCTGCTGCATCTCAACCAGGCCCTACACCAAGAGCTAAAAGAGGTAGGACTGTAGGTGGAGGGAGGACTCATGGATTCACTTCACCAAGAGCTTCAACCACTTCAGATATTCAATTTGGGACCAAGAGGAAGAGGACCCCAAGCTCAAAATTGGCAGGCTACTTCTACTGTAGTGGTAACTACTGAAACCTGTCAGCACTGTGGTTAGTTTTATGCGCACTATCTGAATTTGTTGTGCACTTTCTGAATTTGTCGTGCACTTTTCTGAACCCGTCGTGCACTTTCCTGAACCTGTTGTGCACTATCTGAACCTGCTGTGCACCTTCTGAACTTTGTGCTTTAGTTTGAAAGCGTTTAGTTCACATAACTGTGGAAATGGGCCTCAGTCTGGGCTCTCATATTGGACCGCAGTCTACAAGCCTGCGTAGGTCTCTATAAAAAGACCCTAACCTGTCCTTTCTAGTACCACTATAACCCTAGCCGTCATCATCACTACAACCCTAGCCTAGCCACAAAGATGGATCCAAGCTTAGGAGAGGTTGTCGATGACCTGGAAGAGAGTTCTAGAGCTGCAAGAGTAGAATGGAGGGGTCGTAGGGCCCAGGCACGTGAGCAATGCCAGAGGCTGGCTGCCACGATTATGGCAGCCCGCAACTCCCTCGACGTGATGCAGTTCAAGGAGGTGTTCCCAGATGGAACAATCATCACCGATGATTTGATCATTTGGTGGGCTAGAGATAGGGCAACCTTTCATCGCTACCAAGTCACAAGGGCTAGGTGGAGCAGAATCCTTGATTCTGCGTCTTGAAACAGGTCGAGGTTCAGTTCTGTAATGCTATCTGAAATTTCTCTGAATGTATGCGCACTTGTATGCGTGGATTTGCTGAATTTTCTGAATTTGTGCACGGAATGTATGCGCACTTGTATGCGTGGATTTGCTGAATTTTCTGAATTTGTGCTCTGAATATATGCGCACTTGTGCATGTATGTGGATTTTCTGAATTTTCTGAATTTGTGCATGTATGTAAATTTCTCTCATTTTCTCTAGAACAGTTTGATTGTAACAATAAACAAAATAACTATTGCACAATTTTCAACTAACATCACTTAACCAGCACAAGTTTCACCACACAATAACTACTACCCAACTACCACCCTGTCAACTACTACCGCACAAGTTTTACTTCTCCACTGCCTCACTCTACCTCTCTTTAACTCCCTGATACGTCTCCGTCGTATCTATAATTTTTGATTGTTCCATGCCAATATTCTTCAACTTTCATATACTTTTGGCAACTTTTTATACTATTTTTGAGACTAACATATTGACCCGAAGGCAGTGCAGCCTCACATGCATTGCATGTTTTTGTTTCGTAAACCCAATATCAAACGGAGTCCAAATGGGATAAAAACGGACGGAGATTTTTTTTGAATATTTATGATTTTTGGGAAGTAAAATCAACGCGAAACGGTGTCCGGGGTGGCCACGAGACAGGGGGCCGCGCCCCAGGGAGGCAGGCGCGCCCTGGGCTCTCGTGGGCCACCCGTAAGGCGGTTTACGCTCTCCTTTTGGCGCAAAAAAGCTAATTTTATGAGAAAGATCTGGGCGAAAGATTCACCCCAATCGGAGTTACGGATCTCCGGATATTTAAGAAACGGTGAAGGGGTAGAATCTGGGAACGCAGAAACAGAGAGAAACAGAGAGATAGATCCAATATCGGAGGGGCTCTCGCACCTCCCATGCCATGGAGGGCAAAGACCAGAGGGAAAACCCTTCTCCCATCTAGGGAGGAGGTCAAGAAAGAAGAAGACAAAGGGCCCCCCTCTCCCCTTCTCTTCCGGTGGCGCCGGAACGCCGCCGTGGCCATCATCATCACCGCAATCTTCACCAACAACTTCACCGCCATCATCACCAACTCTTCCCCCCTCTATGCAGCAGTGTAACCTCTCTCTTACCCGCTGTAATCTCTACTTAAACATGGTGCTCAACGCTATATATTATTTCCCAATGATGTATGACTATCCTATGATGTTTGAGTAGATCTGTTTTGTCCTAATGGCTATTTGATGATCAAGATTGGTTTGAGTTGCATGTTTCATTATTGGTGCTGTCCTATGGTGCTCTCCGTGTCGCGCAAGCGTGAGGGATTCCCGCTGTAGGGTTTGCAATATGTTTATGATTTGCTTATAGTGGGTGGCATGAGTGAACAGAAGCACATACCCGAGTAAGTAGGTTGTTTGCGTATGGGATAAAGGGGACTTGATAATTTAATGCTATGATTTGTTTTACCTTAATGATCTTTAGTAGTTGCGGATGCTTGCTAGAGTTCCAATCATAAGTGCATATGATCCAAGTAGAGAAAGTATGTTAGCTTATGCCTCTCCCTCAAATAAAATTGCAATAATGATTACCGGTCTAGTTAATGATTGCCTAGGGACAAATAACTTTCTCGTAACAAAAAGCTCTTTACTAATTTAGTTGTGTCTTTATCTAAACAGCCCCTATGTTTTATTTATGTGCTCTTTACTTTCTTGCAAGCCTATCCAAAATCACCTACAAAGTACTTCTAGTTTCATACTTGTTCTAGGTAAAGTGAACGTTAAGCGTGCGTAGAGTTGTATCGGTGGTCGATAGAACTTGAGGGAATATTTGTTCTATCTTTAGCTCCTCGTTGGGTTCGACACTCTTACTTATCGAAAGAGGCTACAACTATCCCGTATACTTGCGGGTTATCAAGACCTTTTTCTGGCGCCGTTGCCGGGGAGTCATAGCGTGGGGTGAATATTCTCGTGTGTGCTTGTTTGCTTTATCAGTAAGTAATTTTTTTTGCTGTTCTTAGTTGTTCTCTATCTATAGTTATGGATATGGAACACGAAATACCAAAAAAATTAGGTGTACTTTCTGCTCATGGAGATGGGGAACCTCCTAAAACCCTCGATGTTGGTTATGTGAAAGATATTATGTACTACTTTAATAATCCTGAGAAAACCCCATTCAATTATGTAATGGGAGTAACATTGGATCAACGTGAATACTTTAGGGATTATCGCTTAACACAAAAAGGGAAACTATTATGGGATCAAATTCATATATTGAAGTGATATGCTTGGAATCTATGCGTGAGTTATGATTATACTTGTTGCTCTAGGATGAAGGCTCCACACCTTCCCTTTTCATGCAAATTCAATGATAATAAAACCTTAGCTTCTTATGCTAATGGTATATATGATTATTATGATGTGGAACACATAGAAGAATTTGTTGCTTTTATGGGTGCTTATGAAATTGAATCTATGTGTAAGGAGTTTGAAGATTTTGATGATGCTGTTTATAGATCTGAAAATTTAGCTATCCTCAAATATTTCTATGAGAATTATGAATACAATGTCGATATTAATGCACTTATTGAGAAAGTCTTCGCTGTCCAAGAAGAGACTAATATTTTGCAGGAATCTATGGAAGAAGAAGTTGATGAAACTGTGAGCTCATTGGATGAAAAAGATGAGGAGGAGAGCGAAGAACAAAAGGAGGAAGAGCGGATTGATCACCCATGCCCACCTTCTGATGAGAGTAACTCTTCAACTCATACATTGTTTAATTCCCCTTCGTGCTTACCGAAGGATGATTGCTATGATGACTATTATGATCCCTTTGATTCTTTTGAAATATCCCTTTTTGATGATGATTGTTATGCTTGTGGCCAAGATGCCAATATGAATTATGCTTATGGAGATGAACTTGCTATAGTTCCTTACGTTAAACATGAAATTGTTGCTATTGCACCCACGCATGATAGTCCTATTATCTTTTTGAATTCTCCCGACTACACTATATCGGAGAAGTTTGCCCTTATTAAGGATTGTATTGATGGGTTGCCTTTTACTGTTGCACATGATGATTTTGATAGATATAATATGCATGTGCTTGCTGCTCCTACTTGCAATTATTATGAGAGAGGAACTATATCTCCACCTCTCTATGTTTTCAACACGATAAAATTGCAAGAAACTGTTTATACTATGCATTGGCCTTTACTGGGTGTGCATGAATTGTTCTTTTATGACATGCCGATGCATAGGAAGAGAGTAAGACTTAGTCATTACATGATATATGTTGCTTTGTGCTCACTACTAAATTACAAATCATTGCTAATTAAAATTGGCTTTGATATACCTTGGGATCCGGGTGGATTCACTACTTGAGCACTATATGCCTAGCTTAATGGCTTTAAAGAAAGCGCTGCCAGGGAGACAACCCGGAAGTTTTAGAGGGTCATTATTTCTGTTGAGTGCTTTTATATAGTTTAAAAACAACAAAAATAAAGAGGGGAACCCAAAACTTTTTCGAAAAGAAAAGCGAAAGTGAGAAAGACGAACATTGTTGAAGTGGGAGCTAGCCTTGAACTTTGTTCATGCTCACGGAAACTTTGTGAATCTTGATTACAGAAACTTTTCAATAAAAAATAATTATCCCCTTGTACAATTCCATTGTATTATAAAAATAATGTGCCAAGGTTTGCCTTTAGGATGTTTACAATGCTTGTTGGTTTGTACGATGCAGGACAGAAACTTTGGCTGTAGTGCGCGAATTTTAATTTTTTACTGGAACGTCAAATGGTTCTGATTCTTATTGCACTGTCTTGCTGTACAACTTTTTTATTTTATCTAATTTTGGTAGAATTTTTGAGGTAGCATAAGTATGGTGAATGTTCAGATTGCTACAGACTGTTCTGTTTTTGACAGATTCTGTTTTTGATGCATAGTTTGCTTGTTTTGATGAATCTATCAGTTTATATTAGTGGATTAAGCCATGGAAAAGCTATATTACAGTATACACAATGCAAAAACAAAATATGAATTCGTTTTCAACAGTACTTAGAGTGGTGATTTGCTTTATTATACTAACGGATCTTACCGAGTTTTCTGTTGAAGTTTTGTGTGGATGTAGTGTCTAATCAAGGATGTCTCGATATGAGGAAAAGGAAGAGAGGCAAAAGCTCAAGCTTGGGGATGCCTGAGGCACCCCAAGTAAATATTCAAGGAGACTCAAGCGTCTAAGCTTGGGGATGCCCCGGAAGGCATCCCCTCTTTCTTCAACAAGTATTGGTATGTTTTCGAATTCGTTTCGTTCATGCATTATGTCCAAGTCTTGGAGCGTCTTTTGCATTTAGTTTTCATTTTTATTTTATGCACCATGCTGGTATGATATATTTCTTGGTTGATTTATAGAATGCTCATTGCACTTCACTTATATCTTTTGAGTATGGCTTTATAGAATGCTTCATGTGCTTCACTTATATCATTTGAAGTTTGGATTGCCTGTTTCCCTTTACTTAGACAACCGCCATTTGTAGAATGCTCTTTTGCTTCACTTATATTTGTTAGAGCGTGGGCATATCTTTTGTAGAAAGAATTAAACTCTCTTTCTTCACTTATATCTATTTAGAGAGATGACAGGAATTGGTCATTCACATGGTTAGTCATAAAATCCTACATAAACTTGTAGATCACTGACTATGATATGTTTGATTCTTTGCAATAGTTTCGCGATATAAAGATGGTGATATTAGAGTCATTCTAGTGGGTAGTGGTGGATTGTAGAAATACTTGTGTTGAGGTTTGTGATTCCCATAGCATGCACGTATGGTGAACCGTTATGTGATGAAGTCGGAGCATGATTTATTTATTGATTGTCTTCCTTATGAGTGGCGGTCGGGGACGAGCGATGGTCTTTTCCTACCAATCTATCCCCCTAGGAGCATGCACGTAGTACTTTGTTTTCAATGGCTTGTAGATTTTTGCAATAAGTATATGAGTTCTTTATGACTAATGTTGAGTCCATGGATTATCGCACTCTCACCCTCCATCATTGCTAGCCTCTTGATGCCGTGCATTGCCCTTTCTCACCTCGAGAGTTGGTGCAAACTTCGCCGGTGCATCCAAACCCCGTGATATGATACGCTCTATCACACATAAGCCTCATTATATCTTCCTCAAAACAGCCACCATACCTACCTATCATGGCATTTCCGTAGCCATTCCGAGATATATTGCCATGCAACTTTCATCATCATCATATACATGACTTGAGCATTTATTGTCATATTGCTTTGCATGATCGTAAGATAGCTAGCATGATATTTTCATGGCTTGTCCATTTTTTGATGTCATTGCTACGCTAGATCATTGCACATCCCGGTACACTGCCGGAGGCATTCATATAGAGTCATATCGTTGTTCTAGTATTGAGTTGTAACATTGAGTTGTAAGTAAATAAAAGTGTGATGATCATCATTATTAGAGCATTGCCCCAGTGAGGAAAGGATGATGGAGACTATGATTCCCCCATAAGTCGGGATGAGACTCCGGACATTACAAAAAATAAAATAGGCCAAAGAAGCCCAAATAAAAAAAAAGAGACCAAAGAAGCCCACCAAAAAAAAGAAGAAAAAATTAAAAAATGAGAGAAAAAGAGAGAAGGGGCAATGTTACTATCCTTTTACCACACTTGTGCTTCAAAGTAGCACCATGTTCTTCATATAGAGAGTCTCTTGAGTTATCACTTTCATATACTAGTGGGAATTTTCATTATAGAATTTGGCTTGTATATTCCGATGATGGGCCTCCTCAAACGCTTGAGGTCTTCATGAGAAAGCAAGTTGGATGCACACCCACTTAGTTTCCAGTTTGAGCTTTCATACACCTATAGCTCTAGTGCATCCGTTGCATGGCAATCCCTACTCCTCGCATTGACATCAATTGATGGGCATCTCCATAGCCTGTTGATTAGCCGCGTCGATGTGAGACTTTCTCCTTTTTTTCCTTCTCCACATAACCCCCATCATCATATTCTATTCCACCTATAGTGCTATGTCCATGGCTCGCGCTCATGTATTGCGTGAGGGTTGAAAAAGCCGAAGCGCGTTAAAAAGTATGAACCAATTGCTTGGCTTGTCATCGGGGTTGTGCATGATGTGAATATTTTGTGTGGTGAAGATGGAGCATAGCCAGACTATATGATTTTGTAGGGATAACTTTCTTTGGCCTTGTTATTTTGAAAAGACATGATTGCTTTATTAGTAGGCTTGAAGTATTATTGTTTTTATGTCAAATGATAGACTATTGCTTTGAATCACTCGTATCTTAATATTCATGCCATGATTAGACATATGATCAAGATTATGCTAGGTAGCATTCCACATCAAAAATTATCTTTTTTATCATTTACCTACTCGAGGACGAGCAGGAATTAAGCTTGGGCATGCTGATACATCTCCATCATATCTATAATTTTTGATTGTTCCATGCCAATATTCTTCAACTTTCATATACTTTTGGCAACTTTTTATACTATTTTTGGGACTAACATATTGATCTAGTGCCCAGTGCCAGTTCCTGTCTGTTGCATGTTTTTTGTTTCGCAAAAACCCAATATCAAATGGAGTCCAAACGGGATAAAAACGGACGGAGATTTTTTTTTTGGAATATTTATGATTTTTGGGAAGCAAAATCAACGCGAAACGGTGTCCGGGGTGGCCACGAGACAGGGGGCCGCGCCCCAGGGAGGCAGGCGCGCCCTGGGCTCTCGTGGGCCACCCATAAGGCGGTTGACGCTCTCCTTTTGGGGCAGAAAAGCTAATTTTATGAGAAAGATCTGGGCGAAAGATTCACCCCAATCGGAGTTACGGATCTTCGGATATTTAAGAAACGGTGAAGGGGTAGAATCTGGGAACGCAGAAACAGAGAGAAACAAAGAGATCGATCCAATCTCGAAGGGCTCTTGCCCCTCCCACACCATGGAGGCCAAGGACCAGAGGGGAAACCCTTCTCCCATCTAGGGAGGAGGTCAAGAAAGAAGAAGACGAAGGGGCCCTCTCTCCCCTTCTCTTCCGGTGGCGCCGGAACGCCGCCGTGGCCATCATCATCACCGCAATCTTCACCAACAACTTCACCGCCATCATCACCAACTCTTCCCCCCTCTATGCAGCGGTGTAACCTCTCTCTTACCCGTTGTAATCTCTACTTAAACATGGTGCTCAACGCTATATATTATTTCCCAATGATGTATGGCTATCCTATGATGTTTGAGTAGATCTGTTTTGTCCTAATGGCTATTTGATGATCAAGATTGGTTTGAGTTGCATGTTTTATTATTGGTACTATCCTATGGTGCTTTCCGTGTCGCGCAAGCGTGAGGGATTCCCGCTTTAGGGTTTGCAATATGTTTATGATTTGCTTATAGTGGGTGGCGTGAGTGAACAGAAGCACAGACCCGAGTAAGTAGGTTGTTTGTGTATGGGATAAAGGGGACTTGATACTTTAATGCTATGGTTGGGTTTTACCTTAATGATCTTTAGTAGTTGCAGATGCTTGCTAGAGTTCCAATCATAAGTGCATATGATCCAAGTAGAGAAAGTATGTTAGCTTATGCCTCTCCCTCAAATAAAATTGCAATAATGATTACCGGTCTAGTTATCGATTGCCTAGGGACAAATAACTTTCTCATAACAAAAAGCTCTTTACTAATTTAGTTGTGTCTTCATCTAAACAGCCCCTAGCTTTTATTTACGTGCTCTTTACTTTCTTGCAAGCCTATCCAAAATCACCTACAAAGTACTTCTAGTTTCATACTTGTTCTAGGTAAAATGAACATTAAGCGTGCGTAGAGTTGTATCGGTGGTCGATAGAACTTGAGGGAATATTTGTTCTACCTTTAGCTCCTCGTTGGGTTCGACACTCTTACTTATCGAAAGAGGCTACAACTATCCCGTATACTTGCGGGTTATCACTTCCCCCATACTCACATCACTCTCACTCACCACAACTTCACTCGCTCAACACCACTCTTTCTCCACTGCTCCAACCATGGCTGCTTCTTCCTCTTCTTCGCACCCATGGATCAACCCATTCCCAACTGGCAAGGGATGGGTTGCCATGCTTTATGGTTCAGCGCGCGGCGACGAAGACCTCTTCATGAACTACATGAAGGTCGCCACGAGGTACACCAGCGCTCAATGGCTGGTGGATGGAGCAGACGAAGTGAGGAAGAAGGCGACGAGTAAGGAGAAGCAATGCATGGACCAGCAGTATGGAAACTGAGGTAAGGGGATCATGCCAATAGATATACTGCTATGGGCAATGAAAGAGGCGGGATCCGCTGATGCTGGGCAGAGGCAGCGGTGGGCAGACCACCACTACGTCGCTCCAGCACAATCTACGGCTGAAGCAAATGCAAACAAGCACCAAGACGAGGACAACGACCTCCAGATCATCGCACCACCAGCACTGCAGGCTCGCCGCCGCCCTCCTCCCATCATCTTCATCGATGAAGACGAAGATGACGAAGAACAGGAGGTGCAGATGCTGCCAAATCATCCTACCAAAGTGAAGCAGGAGGTACGACGCTCAGGCCGCTTAGCAGGGTAGGCGCCTAACTGAAACTAAATGTGAAACTGTCACATTCAGTTTCGTCGGTCTTATTCAGTGTTGGTTGGCTTCAGTTATCCTCAAACTATTTAATGCTATCTATCTATCTATCTATGTAATGCTATCTATGTTGCATCCTCAGACAATTTGTGTTATCTATGCTACCTACTATGTAATGCAAGTTTCAGTTTCATTTTCTTTTTCAGTTTCAGTGTTGTTTGGTGTTACCAGATTCAAGTGTAAGTAGTAGCAACAACTAGCTAGCAGCAACAAATTGCAGGTAGGAGATATAACAACATCTGGATAATATGGTTCAGGGGGCATTACAAATAGGATTATCTTAGAGCATTACAGATCATGGGCATTACAGCATCCAACAACACAACCAAAATGATCTGAAACCATAGGCAGTTAATAGGGAGTTCATATTAATACTAAGATGCATATCTGCATCAGATTCTAGTACTAGGCCAGTTATATATATAGGCCTCATATTCACTTACCAACCATAGGTACCACTTCACTCCTCCATGACAACTTCTTTGATCTTGTCTAGCTTCTCTTTGCACCCATGACCAGCCTTCAAGAGATCAGCAATGATATGCTCCAGCTTCTTCTTCTCTTCTTTAAGGAGGTCTCTCTCCACTTGTATCTCCTTCATGGCTTTCCTGGTGTTTTGAATGATATCAGCTTGACTCTGCAGGATGCACCTCTGTTCTTTCTTGAGCTTAAGCTTCTCCATTTGAAACTCAATCTTTGCCTGCTCCTCATGCGTATGCTTCTTCTCCTTAAGTTCATTGATTGCCTGGCTTGTAAGATCCATGTCATGGGATCTCTGCCCATCCTGGTAATCAAACAGCTTGGATACATCATCCACAAGCTGACTGTACTGATTGCCAAGAGAATCCAACTCCTTCTTCAGTTTCTCAACCTCTATCTCATGAGCATCTTTGTCTTGGACTCTACCAAGGTTCTCCTCATGATACATATCCCAGAGCTTGGTTAAGCACCTTTGCAAAATTACAGGCCAAGGGGCATCTACCCACTCTAAAACACCACAGTTCACACCATCCTGAAAATTCAGTTAATTTACAGTGAGCTTTATTCTTCATTAACAAACATATTCACAATAACAAATCATAAACAGTAGTCATATATATAGCTACACTACACTAGCTAACTCTATACTAGAAATTAGAAATCAGTGCTATGTTTCCATTGCCCTTTGCTGCTCTTTGCTACAAGTACATAATTTCGACATAGCAAAAATGAGAAATGCAGCAACATTATTCAGAAAAGCACAAAATGAATCAATCACAGCCATGACAACTTGGTTCATTACCTCACTTGCACATCCTATGAATCTTCTGCCAGTGTCAGTGCCTTCAAAAGCCACAAATTTGCCTGCCCTCTGCATGTGCAGGATGCACCTACGGTCAGATTCGGTGACAAGCCCACAAAAGGTTGGATCTATCACAGTATCCGGAGTTTGCTGCAGCAGGAAACACATATATATCAACTACACCTCACATATATGAACTTAAATGGAGAAATCCCAATCCTTCTTCAAACCCTAACCCTAACCCTAGCAGATGAGAGGAGAGACTGAGCTGACTTACGAGATACTCCATGTGCATGCTACTGAACTCGCTCATGTACTCGTCATCGTCAGGGGTCTCGTTGCTGTTGGGCCACGACGGCATGGTCGCGGCGCGGCGTCGCCGGAGTGCGAGAAGAAGAGAAGAAGCAGTGGAGAGCAGAGAGCAGGGGAACAGAGTGAGTGAGCGAGTGAGCTCGGGGGAGAGTGGGGTGGGGAGGACGACGAGCGAGCCAGTCGGCCAGGTTAGTCCTGGTCCGACCGGGCCCGACCGACACACGCGTCTAACGGGAGGCAGGGGAGCGCCGTTAGCCGTTAGCGCGGGCGCTGTCCTGACCGGTGGGCCGGATCTGTCAGAAACTCGTTTAAAACGCTTCAATCTGTCATCAACTCGATCTGGTAGTTTTTTGTCACGAAATCAGGGTTAAACTGGAGTTTTTGGTCACTTTTCAAAATATGGTAGTTCTGTGGGACGGTTACGTGAAATGTGGTAGTTTTTTGTCAATTACTCGGCTGCCTGTCATCTCTCTAGCACGATGATCATGCTGCGCAGATGAGTTTTCGTTTACTGTTAAAGTTAGCTTCTTAATTACCAGCAGCTGCCTTTTTGTAAGAGCAGTATTAGTGCATGTAGGGTGGTGCTATCTTAGAAGTGCCACGTAGCATAAATGTTGAGGTGGAGGAGAGAGAAATCATAAGAAAAAGCTTGTCTTTTCTTATTTAAGAAATGATCTCTTAGCACAATATGTCTCATCATGTTTTTAGGAATAACTAGTTATTGAAGATAAGACTAAGATATAACCTATTGTTGACATACTTTTTTGTTTTTTCTAAATTACATGGAAGACTTAAGATAGATTGTCTTATCAACCATTGCACATGCCTTTAGAGAGGGTTTGGTGAAATTGTTTGTGTATTGCTGAGCCATGTGGGCAAATATATATAGAGTACATGACCTTCTTAGAGTACAAGACAAGATAGGATAAATACTAGTATGTTGTTCTACATTTTCATAACAACCATGATGCTCTAACACTTTTACCTGCACATGTTCAAAAAACAAAAGATGAGCTTCAGAGGTTAATTACACACATTATAACAGAATTAACTGCCCAAGCTAAAACATGTTCCCAAAAACTAATAGCTTTTTACCGTTATATAAAAGTTGTTGTCATGCAGATAAGTTAGGCCAACTCCAACGCAGGGACCAAAATAGACACGGATTTTATTATTTTTTTGTCCGTTTGGGTTGCCAGTTTAGCCCGTGTCCACGGCAATCTGGGCTATGTGCCCAACCGGCCGATCCATTTAGCCTGTTTGCGTAGTGCGCCGACCCATTTGGCCTCGGCCATTTCTTCTCCTTCCACATTTTCATAATCAAATGTAGAAAAATATATCTAGCATATTTGCATTGTACCATATGCCATACCAACATACAACATTGGATCAAAAGGATCGTCACGGTCATAGTTCATGCATCTCGGCCTAGTTCATGGAAAACAAACACAAAAAAGATGATCAAACAAAATCTGGGTCTTCGATGAACTTTTGCTTCCCCTCAAACCAAGCCTTCTTTTTTATGGTCATCTTGCGCGTTTCGGCCACCATAATCTCCACTCCGTTGGAGATTAGCGCGAGCTCAATCTCCCTCACTCTTGTTTTGGCATTGGCCTCTTCAATCTCGAGCTTCTTCTTTTGTATGTCGAAGTAGGTCTTTATTGCCTTCTCTTTCTCTTGGCACCTTTTCTTTTCCCGCTCTTCTTTGTGGGTCATGAACCCCTTCAAAGTTTCTTGCAAGGCAATTGTGAAAGCATCACACTTTGCATCTGTTGGGGAACGTAGTAATTTCAAAAAAATTCATACGCACACGCAAGATCATGGTGATGCATAGCAACGAAAGGGGAGAGTGTGTCCACGTACCCTCGTAGACCGAAAGCGGAAGCATTATGACAACGCGGTTGATGTAGTCGTACGTCTTCACGATCTGACTGATCCAAGTACCGAACGTACGGCACCTCCGTGTTCTGCACGTTCAGCTCGATGGCGATCCCGGACTCGATCCAGCAGGGTGTCGGGATGAGTTCCGTCGACCTGACGGCGTTGTGGACGATGATGATGTTCTACCGCGCAGGGCTTCACCTAAACTCATGACGATATGACCGAGGTGGAATATGGTGGAGGGGCACCGACACGGCTAAGAGATCCAAGGGATCAATTGTTGTGTCTTTGGTGCTAGCCCTGCCCTCTATTTATATGTTGAGCCCGGGGTGAAACTTGGAGCAAAAGCCTCCTCAAAGTCGGTTTTGCCCGAAAGGCAAGAGTCCCACTCGGACTCCAGGACCAAACGCCACAATCCTTGGCGTCGGCCCAGACGCCATGGGCCTCGGCGTCGGCCCAGGCCGACGCCGGGGTCTCCGGCGTTTGGCCCCAGCCTCCATAAAACTCCTTTTGCACCGACCTAAAGCCTCATGGGCTTGACCCCTTAGCCTGAACATATCATCCAATATATGAATCTTTACGTCTCGATCATTTCGAGACTCCTCGTCATGTCCCCGATCTCATCCAGGACTCCTAACTCCTTCGGTACATCAAAACATGTAAACTCATAATATAACTGTCATCGAAACCTTAAGCGTGCGGACCCTACGGGTTCGAGAACTATGTATACATGACCGAGACACGTTTCCGGTCAATAACCAATATAGGAACCTGGATGCTCATATTGGCTCCTACATATTCTACGAAGATCTTTATCGGTCAAACCGCATAACAACATACGTTGTTCCCTTTGTCATCGGTATGTTACTTGCCCGAGATTCGATCGTCGGTATCCAATACCTAGTTTAATCTCGTTACCGGCAAGTCTCTTTACTCGTTCCGTAATACATCATTTCATAACTAACTCATTAGTTACAATGCTTGCAAGGCTTAGGTGATGAGTATTACCGAGAAGGCCCAGAGATACCTCTCCGACAATCGGAGTGACAAAACCTAATCTCGAATTATGCCAACTCAACATATACTTTTGGAGACACCTGAGAGTACCTTTATAATCACCCGTTACGTTGTGACGTTTGGTAGCACACAAAGTGTTCCTCCGGTAAACGGGAGTTGCATAATCTCATAGTTGCAGGAACTTTGTATAAGTCATGAAGGAAGCATTAGCAACATACTAAACGATCAAGTGCTAAGCTAACGGAATGGGTCAAGTCAATCACATCATTCTCCTAATGATGTGATCCCATTAATCAAATGACAACACATGTCTATGGTTAGGAAACATAACCATCTTTGATTAATGAGCTAGTCAAGTAGAGGCATACTAGTGACATTATGTTTGTCTATGTATTCACACATGTATCATGTTTCCGGTTAATACAATTCTAGCATGAATAATAAACATTTATCATGATATGAGGAAATAAATAATAACTTTATTATTGCCTCTAGGGCATATTTCCTTCAGCATCCACCTTGGAATTGGTATTCCCTCTCGGCCTCTTCTCACTCTCACTTGGGCCGGCCACTGATGAAGGCCCCCCACCTCTTTTTTGAGCGGCATGTTGCTCCTTGAACTTTTGGCAATCCTTGATCTTCCTCCACAATGGCTCAAGGTGAATGGCTTGCCCGCATTTTGGACCTTGAAGGTATCCAAGGCTTGAAATGCCTACACATAGAGATGAAAGCAACAAGATACATTCATATGCATAGGAGGACGACATATGAACAAGGGAAGGAAATGCATGCCATGACCTTGATCCCAAGGCTACTCACGAGCCGGCCTTTGATACTCTCATGATTTTTCTTAAATTTTCACAATTTGAATAAATGTTCAGGAATTAAAATATGAAAAAATTAAAATGGAAAGAGAAGGAAAAAACGTGAGCCCTCAACCAAGGACACACACCCTTATAGGTGGGCCCCAGTTATCCCGACGGCCTCCGGTGCAGGATGATTCAAATGTAGGGAGTTTAGTATCTTAATGGATGGGTATTTGTAAGTTGCCTGGAAAATATTTACGGTTAGTTACTTATTTTAGCTATACAACTACTTTTTTCTGCTGACTAGGTACACATCGAAATTGAATAGGGCTTGGTCGCCCAAGCACCTCAGCAGGCTTGGTCTCACTCTGGTTCAAGTTAGTTTTTCCCGGCACACTACCGCAATTTGGCTGCCTATCATCTTCCTGGCGCTAGGATCATGCCTCCCTTTTTCTGTACATGTTCAAAAAAGTCTTGATGAGCTTCAGAGGTTAATCACATAAAACAGAACTAATGGTCCAACACAAAATATAAATCAATAGCTTTTGTTTACCGTTGTATGAAGGTTGTTGTACCTGTCACACAAGTAACTTGGAAATGATGAGAACACAAATTTAGTCGCATACATTGTGCCGACCTATCGAGATCCCACCAGTTGAATAACTAGCGAAGAATGTATGCTGATGATAAATTTCCTGTTTTAATTTTTCTTCTCTTTCTTGGCACGTTACGAAATACTCCCTCCGTTCCTAAATAATTGTCTTTCTAGAGATTTCAACAAGTAACTACATACGGAGCAAAATGAGTGAATCTACACTCTAAAACATGTCTACATACATCCGTATGTTGTAGTCCATTTGAGATGGCTAGAAAGACAACTATTTAGGAACGGAGGGAGTAGATAGATATGTCTCACAGGTCACAACGACAATTCGAATTTATCACAGTGGATTCTCAAAGATGAACCCAAAGAGTGCCCAAGTGCTTCGTACTGCAGCAATGAGAATTGAGAATGTGAGATGCTCCCTCATCTGAAGGTACTCCCATTTCTCCCCCAAGTTCCCATACCATTAATCCATAACCCGAAGTCGGTAACCCAGTGCATAATCAGGATGTATTAGGCAACATATCACGTGGAAATCCAACCTTTTGTGAGACTGAACATTCATTGCTTGGGCAGGACACGCAAAGGAGCAGGGAACTGTAGCCGTGGAGGAGATTATTGTACTAGGCAGAACAAAAAAATGAAAAAAAGAAGACCAGGGTTCAGACATGCTCGGTTTCACCTGAGGAATCAGATGTACCATGTGGCGACCCAAGTTGCCATTGAGCGTTTTATCACTACGATGGTCTTTTTTAAAGTGCGGGGTGAGAGAGGATCGAACTCTCGACCTCAGGATCACTCGCAATTATTTCATTTCAGCTATGAGACCTACGCGCTAGCCAACTGCGCCACCACCCCACTGTTGAATTACGAGCGAAATAAACGTCCTTCTTAAGCAAGGAAGGCCACCCCACTTATTGTACTAGTTTGTGTTTAACGCTACGTACATGGCGAAAATTCGGGGATGTTTGTATCTTGCAATTCACATCCAGTTAAGTTCCCTGGTGAACAGCCGGATGAGATTTGACACAACGATCCATGCACACCACAACCCAAATCCCTCTAGAAGAAGAGAAAAAACATCACAAAGATTATCTCCAGACTATACAGATCACTGACATGCAACTTTTTTTTTTGCGGGAGACATACAACTTTTCAACACCTGAATAACTGAATCAGGAGGAACTTGTTCGAATGATTAAATCGGTCGAGGACTTGTCTGCAGTCATATACCATAGCATCACTAGGCAGGCCTATGTATGGACAAGTACGGCATAATAAACACAGAAGAATTTTTGGATTTTTATAAACCACGAGTGTGACTGAGTTCATCGCCCCATCATCCAAAACAAGAACAAGGAAATAGTTGGGACCTGCAACTCTAATATGTCCGATGCCTGGGATTTTCGTTCTCTGAATATGAACCTGCTTCAGCAGCTCAGCGAAAACTGCTGAAGACTTCTGTAGCATCATGAAGATATGTTAGGCAACTTATCATGCGAAATCCCATTTTTTGTGAGCCTGAACAAGCAGAGGAGCAGCGAGGGAGTTAGGCTGAACCAAAATCCCATTTTTTGTGAGCCTGAACAAGCAGAGGAGCAGCGAGGGAGTTAGGCTGAACCAAAATCCCATTTTTTGTGAGCCTGAACAAGCAGAGGAGCAGCGAGGGAGTTAGGCTGAACCAAAAAAGAAAAAGAAAAAGAAGACCAGGTTCAGAATTGCTCATTTCACGTGAACCAAAATCCCATTTTTTGTGAGCCTGAACAAGCAGAGGAGCAGCGAGGGAGTTAGGCTGAACCAAAAAAGAAAAAGAAAAAGAAGACCAGGTTCAGAATTGCTCATTTCACCTGATTAATCAGGTGTTGAATGTGACGACCCAAGTTGTCACCGAGCGTCTCATCACTACGATGGTCTTTTATGGTGGTGGTGGTGTGAGGGAGGCTCGAACTCTCTACCTCACGATCTATGAGACCTACACGCTAGCCAACTGCGCCACCACCCTTTGATGTACCAGTAGCGAAACAAACATTCTTGTTAGTACCGACAGATCCATGCAAATCATGGACGGCTCCTCTTTGTTGATTCTTTAGCAAGTGCGTTGTTGTGTTAGGCGAAAATTCAAGGGATGGCTGTATCTCGCCAATTCACATTCAATTAAGCTCTTTGATGAATGGCAAGATGTATTGTTCTTTCTTGATTATTACTATTATCTATACTGACATACAACTTTTCAAACTTGCTCTGCAGTCATATGGCCAGAGTTGCTCAAGAGTTTTTTTTTGGAACAGAGGTTCCAGAGAAGTCCGACTTTGAATTAACAAAGCAAAAGCGGACCACGAACAAAGCAACGGCTAAAGGATACATGGGAGAAAGAAGGACAGCTAACTAAGCTACACCTACAACCAGCGAACAGAAAATTACATTGAAGAATAGCTAATTGAGGATAAGCCCTCTACACAAAGGCCCTGAAACGACTATGAAGAAGCCACGAGGATCTGCAGCCGCCAAAATAGGTCGGGCACATGGCTGAAACCCGAAACTGAAGGTGACACAACACATGCTTTCTCTAACACTGAAGGGGATCCCTTCCCCTCGCCTAGGCTCGAAGGCGCCGCACTGTCGAAGTGTAGAGACGCTCACCCGAGAGCTAGAGCATAGGTTGGTCTCAAGGCCAGGCCAGCAATGGGGCCAACCACATCATGCCGGAGCACACACACGCAAGCTGCAGCGCAGGCGCCGAAGGAGACCGATGGAAGAGCGAAAGCCGCCGGGAGAGTCGCTAAAAGGAAGAAGCTGTCGAGCCACATGGCGAAGATTAGGAACGAGGAACTCACGAACCAGCCGAAATCGGCACCTGCGGCGTTGCTGCTGCCGTGAAGGGGAACCCGATCCCCTTTCGCCCAAAATCGAGGGCGCCGACCCGCCGGGGCATTGCAAACGCCACCGCAGAGCACTTGTGGCTGGATCTGAAACCTGCACAGAAGGAACACCACGGACTCCACAGACGCCAGGCACCCACCGTCAGCTCCTACACGCCCCCAAAGCACCAACCTTCCCCAGACGGCGCCTCCAAGGAGGACACGACGCACCAGGCGCCGCCGCCGCCCATCCCAGGCCGGGATTTGAGCTTTCGCCCAGGAGGCATGGCCGGGGTGTGGAGGAGAGCCCACGGCTGCGACTCCAACGAGCAAAACGACGCAATAGGGCGCCACCGCCACCGCGTTGGAAATACCAACAAGGGTTTCCCCCGGGCTCGTCCAGCACCACCTGCTCGGGGATCACCCTGCCGGCACCAGATCCGGCTACCAGAGGCCCGGAATCAGGCGAATCCAGCGAGGAGAGCAGAGAGGGGGGAAACCTGACCTTAAGATCTGGAGCAGAGGAGGAGGAACCTCGCCACGCCGCGACCATAACCCGCCGGGCCCTCGCTGCCCGCGCAGCCAAGGGGGCCGGCCATCTCCTCCCGCGCGCGCCGCCAACCGAAGGACGGCGCCGCCTCGCTGACCGGGCCGCCGCCCAGGCTTCCGAGGTCCAACGCCACAGCGGGCGAAGCGACGAAGCCCCGCCGTCACCGTCATCGGTAGTCGCCCAGGCGATGCCCGACGACTCCCTCGGGTGACGACAGGGAGGAAGGTGAGGGGGGGACGGCGCCTAGGGAAACCCTAGGGGCCCTCGAGTCGCCCTGGGGAGGACGACGCGAGGGGAGGGGAGGAGATGTGTCCAGCCAATTTCCGGATGCGTCAACTTCTCAGGATGACAATTAATGAAGAGGAGTTGCTCAAGAGTCAATCTGATGATTCAGATGTACATGTGGCGACCCAAGTTGTCACTGAGCATTTCATCACAACCATGGCCTTTTTTTGGATGGGGTGCGAGAGTGTCGAACACCAGCGACGAGTAAAGTGATCTATCTGTATCGCTTGACTGAATCATCTTTACAGGTACTAAAGAATATAAAGTCTATTCGTATTGTAATCTATCTCTATTAGTCTAGTCTTAGAGCCCAAGCTTTGTAATCTATATAAACAGCCTTTGAGGCTCCAATCAATACAACAATTAATTCTCCAATATCTCAATCTATCATGGTATCTGACGCCTAGGTTTTCCGCATCTGGTATGGCTCCGCCACCCGCGCCGCCACCCCGGCCGATTCGGCCCCTCTTCTCCATGGCCGAGTTCCGCGCCGCCGGCGCCCCATCCCCTACCTCTTCCTCTACAACTACCCAAACACCTCCCCCCCAAACCCGTCATCCACCGCTCCCGCGCCACCAGCTCCGTCGTCATGGCCTCCTCGGCATGATCCTTGGATCTGGCCTCGTCCAGCTTGGTCGATGCCTTGGTCAGCCCTCGCCCGTATGGTGCCCCTCCTGCGTGCACGGCACGTGGAGCCCGGTCTTCGTCCCAGCCACCGGCTCTTGAACTCCTTGACCCCGGGCCGCGGCGCCGTCTACACCGCCACTCCCAATCCGCCTACCGGCCGACGCCAGACCGCCGTCGCCTCCAACACCATGCTGGTCTTCTCACGGCAACATGCAGGCCCCAATCGCATACAACCCATCCGCTATCCCCACGTCAACATACAAGCTCCTGGCCCTCTGCTCCTCCCCAACAGCCGGCTTGGGACCAAGCCGCCTTCATCAACGCCATGAACAATTTTGTCCTCAACGACGCAGTGCGGATTGGATTTTCGATTCGGTGCATCAATGCATATGTCTTCAAATATGAATTTATTGTCAGCTTGTTTTCCTTCTGCTTTTCCACTATCACCATTTGCGATGGCTCCACCATCCTGTTTCATGCACCGTCACTCTTACATCCCTTCCTCTCATGCCAATTTTCTTCTCCGCAATATTCTTGTGGTTCCTTCCATCATCAAAATTCTTATTTCTGTTAGACAATTTTGCATTGACAACAAAGTTATCCTGGCCTTTGACCCTTTTGGTTTGTCTGTGAAGAATCGACAACAGGGCGGTTCTCGCTTCGGTACAATAGCAGGCGATCTTTATCCTCTTCATGGCGCCCACATCCACCCTCGTGCCATGCTCGCATCCGTTGATCTATGGCATCGTCGCCTTGGTCATCCCAGCAAAAACACTTTGACGTCTTTACTCCAAGAATTTTGTATCCCTAGTTCTAGCAGTCCCCATAATCTCTCTGTCTTGTCTGTAATGCATGTCAATGCGGCAAACATGTTAGATTACCTTTTGGAACCTCTACTACCATTAGTACTTTTCCTTTTGAGTTACTTCACTGTGATTTATGGACCTCCCCAGTCCCTAGTGTTTCGGGTTATAAATATTATCTTGTGATCTTGGATGATTATTCTCACTATACTTGGACCTTTCCTCTCCGCTAAATCTGAAGTACTGCAATCTTTCTCAACTTTCGACAATATGTAATCACACACTTTGGCTTGCCAATTGATTTATTCAATGTGATAACGGTCGTAAATTTGATAACACCCAAAACCGCACCTTCTTTCTCTCCCAAGGCATTCTTCTTCGCTTTTCATGCCCTTATACATCTTCTCAAAATGGTAAAGCTGAACGTTGTCTTCGCTCTATTAATGATGTTCTTCGCACATTGCTTTTACAAGCCTCTCTTCCTTCCCGTTTTTGGGTTGAAGCCCTTCGCACCACCACACTCCTTCTTAATATTCGACCAACTAAAACTTGCCCTCTTTATTCGCCTTTCCAATCTCTTTTCTCTCCCACCACGACTATTCTTTTCTGCGTGTTTTGGCTGTCTATGCTTTCCCAACATCGCCTCTACCGCCTCCAACAAACTAGAACCACGCTCACTACCTTGCATTCACCTTGGTCTTTCCGATGATCACAAAGGATATCGTTGTTTGAACCATCTTACGGTCGTATCATTCTCTCTCGTCATGTCACATTCGATGAAAATATTTTTCCTTTTTCGTCACTACAACCACAACACCAATTCCACCACAATCCGCCACCACCAAAACCCTTCCCTAGTTCGCCTTGAACATCTCTGCTGCCATGGAATCTTGTTCCGTCTCTCACCGGAATCGCCCAACGTTAGCCACCCTCCTGCCCGTCCCCCATCTCTCCATAGCTCGCATCCTCTACCCCAGCCGTCTTTCCCTCACCACATCCTGCCACGGCAACCTCCTCGACACCCACCACCTCTCGATTCTTCTTCCTCACCGTCCTCTTCAACCGAAAACCCATGCCACCCAATGCCGTTCTTATACCACCGCCACCAATGATCATGTCATGTGCACCCGTGGAAAACGAGGATTTCTTCTCCCCACCAAACATCTCAATCTTACCGCCACCCCAACCATCTCTCCTATTCCAACCAGTTATAAGCGAGCTCTTCTTGACCCTCTCGGCTTTACGCTATGCGCGATGAATTTGAAGCTCTTGACAAAATAATACATGGACTCTTGTTCCCAAACCTCCTGGTGTTAACATTGTTTACGCAAATGGGTTTTTCGTCATAAATTTCATTCCGATGGCACTCTCGCTCGTTACAAAGCTCGTTGGGTGTGTCGTGGTTTCTCCTAGCATCCTGGTATTGACTTTGATGAGACTTTTTCTCCTGTTGTTAAACCAAGCACTATTCGTGTTGTTCTTAGTCTTGATGTTTCCTCTTCTTGGCCTATTCATCAACTTGATGTTAAAAATGCTTTTCTTCATGGCACTCTCAATGAAACTGTTTATTGTCAGCAACCCTCTGGTTTTGAGAATCCCTCATCTCCAAATTTTGTTTGTCTCCTCAACAAATCTCTTTATGGCCTTAAACAAGCTCCTCGTGCATGGTTTCAATGCTTTGCTACTTTTATTCAAACCATAGGCTTTATTCCTCCAAATCCGATTCTTCTCTCTTTGTTTATCGGTCTTCTACTCACACCGCCTACCTCTTGCTTTATGTTGATGATATCATTCTCACGGCTAGTTCGATTCTTTTCTTCAACATACCATCTCTTCTCTCAATCGGGAGTTTTCCATGAATGATCTTGGTCCTCTTCATCATTTTCTAGGTATTCATGTTTCTCGCACAAAATCTTCCCTCTTTCTTTCTCAACGGTCATACATTTTGGACTTGCTTTCTCGTTACGGTATGTCGATTGTCAACCCTCTCGTACTCCAATTGGCGTTGGTGCTAAACTGTCGGTGATGGTGATCCTCTTTACGATCCTACTTTATATCGTAGCATCATCGGCGCTCTTCAATATGCCACTCTTACTCGTCCCGAAATCTCTTATTCAGTTCAGCAAGCTTGTCTCTTTATGCATGATCCTCGTGCTCCTCATCCGCTCATGTCGATGCATTCTCCGCTATTTAAAAGGCACTCTTGATCACGGTCTCCTTATTAATTCTTCTTCACCTACAAGCTTGACAGTTTATTACGATGCGGTGGGCAGGTTGTCCGGATACTCGACGATCTACATCCGGATTTTGCGTTTATTTGGGTGATAATCTTGTTTCTTGGTGTTCTAAAAGGCAGGTAACAGTTTCGTGTCTTCTGCGAGGCTGAGTATAGGGCGGTTGCTCACGCTGTGGCGGGCGGTGTGGCTACGGCAGCTTCTCGTTGAACTTCATCGTCCGCTCCCACGTGCTACCATTGTTTATCTGTGATAACATCTCTGCAGTATACATGGCTTCCAATCTAGTTCAACATCGTCGCACAAAGCACATTGAGATTGACATTCACTTTGTTCGTGAAAAGGTGGCTCTTGGTGAGGTTCACGTTCTTCATGTTCCTACAAGTGCCCAATTTGTCGACATTTTTACCAAAGGACTCCCGATTGCATCGTTCACCGACATACGCTCCAGCCTCAACATTGTTTCACCCGACGTTGAGACTGCGGGGATCTTAGAGTATAAAGTCTATTGTATTGTAATCTATCTCTATTAGTCTAGTCTTGGAGCCCAAGCTTTGTAATCTATATAAACAGCCCTTGAGGCCCCAATCAATACAACAATTACTTCTCCAATATCTCAATCTATCACATCTCGATCGCCATCGGTAGGTCAGTACGCACCAGTGCTAGCGAGAGACCTTCCATTCCATACATGCTCCCAGCTCGGCTTCCAAAGCACCTCGACAAGAGAACAACTCTCCGCAAGATGAGAAAATAATTGAACCTTGTTCGTCACGCAACACCATACCCGAACCAGCTCGTCCCTCCTCCGAGAAGGAGCCATCTGAATTCAATTTAACCCACCCATGGGGTTGGGCTGGGCGTGCCCAGCCAAGTTGAGGAGCTGTCGCTACTATTCTGTATACGAGCTTCCGGCCAAAGCATCAGGTGAGACTGCCATCTTTCCTTTGCAATGATCAGAATACGGATTATTTTTGGAGGTAATAGCACCCCAGGTACCCTAACTTGCACACAATGTGACGATTTAGTCCTAAACTTGCAAAACTTGACTCCACCATACCCCAACTTGCACCTCATGTGATGATTTAGTCCCAGGCCAATCACAGCTCGACAATTGGCTGGACCGGTCAGCGCACGCACTTTTGCACAAAACTCCCTGCCGTTTCCTTTAATCAACCCGTACTCACCTCCACCTAAAAGATGTTAAACTGTTTTATCAGGCTATGGATTTTTGGTGGTTGTTATGACTTTATATTGATCTTTGTGCTATGCACCGCAATAGTTTCTGGTTCATGATTTGCGGGACCATCTGCAAGAGTTCCGGCTTCTCTTTTGTTGCAAACCTTAGTCTGAATGTTCACCGACAGCGGCGTAGGCAATATATCGGACACGGTCAGCGGTCACACTCGATACAATGTGGCACTGAACTTCTATTCAAAAACACGTGGCGCTGAATCTGTTGTCCGTATTGCTCGATTAATATTGCTCGAGTCTGACGGTTACACAACAATCTCAGTCACTCTCAAAACTGAACCCACCAGTGTTGTATAGCAGAGCGCCAGCTGCATGAGTGTTGCAGTTGAACCACAATCGGGAAAATGTTAAGCTGCTTTATCAAGCTATGGTTTTCAGTGGTTATTATGGCTTTAATACAGTATTGATCTTTATATGCTATGTACCCCATCCTCACACCTGAAAATGCAGCTTCAATGCGACTCGATGATGCCGGAGATCTTTGGGCAAGCGCATGCTGTTTGTTGGGGATTCGCTCAACCGTGGGCAGTACGTGTCGTTGGTCTGCCTCCTGCATCGGGCCATTCCTGAGAGCTCCAAGTCCACAGAAACATTTGACTCGCTCACGGTTTTCAGAGCAAACGTATTCCCTTGCTTTCTTGACATAGCAGATGAATAGTGAGCAATACATAGCTTAATGAGCACTGAACTGAAATTTTTTTGTCAGTCAATGAACATACTGTGAACACCAAAGATTGCTATATTATATGTCTACAAGCAACATAATCCCAAATTCATGGATGTTTTCATCTAAATGCCTTGATCTTGAAAATTCTTATTTTTTCAGAGCAAGAGTACAAGAACCTAGTATTTTTCACTGGGCAGATGAACATCGCAATACATAACTCAATAAGCACTGCACTGAACCTATTTTTTAGTCAATAAACATACTGTGAACACCAAAAGATTGCTATATATGTCAACTTGCAACAAACTCCCCGGAAAAGCAACTTGGCTCCCGGGTCCAGATGCACTCGAAATCTGGACCACCCGCTGAGCTCGAGATTCGTGCGCACAGTTGTATTCCACGTGGTATACTGCGGTGAAAAATCCCGCCCGCGGCCCCACCCAACATTCGAACGCGTGACGGCGGTAGCTTTTATGGACGAAACAGATAGCACCGGACTTGGGACAGACGGGTCGTCGGTGCTGTACCACACATCGCGCGGGTTGGTTGGGCCACTTACCCACAAGCCAAACCACCGGGGCGTGGCCAACCACACACCCGGATCTAGAACAAACAGAGAGCCCACACCGCCGCTCCCCCGACCGCACGCCGGCGGCCGGGAATCTCTACGCCGGAGCGACGCTGCTTAAGGTACCCCTCTCTGCTGCTTAACCCCCGCATCGCTCGATCTAGAGGTAGTCGCAGTAGTAGCCAATAGCTCTCCGCGCTCATTCACCAAGCACGGCCATCCCCCTGTTAGTTATCCGTGATCTTAGTCCGAAGAAATCACCTAATTCCCACATCTTGTTCAAATTTTCTGCAGCAGGGACGGAATGGCTGGGTCAGATAGCTCTCATGATTTTTGCGACACCGCTGGTCGCCGGCCTGACCCACCACCAGCGAAATCAGCAGCTAGCAGGCGGACTAGTGCGTCCAGCAGCCGATCTGATGCCATTCCAGCTAATTTCACATCAGTAGCTCTGTCAGGCACGTTGTGACTATTATCGAAGGTTTCAATGAATACAAACGGTAGCTAGTAGAAGAGATAGGATTCTGGGGGATGCTAGAGCTGCCAATGATCCAGAAGTTAAAACTGAAGCTTAGCGCTTGGGCCATGAGCAAGGTCGATGTCGTGCAACGTTGTTATTAATCCAAAGAAAGTTTTCCCGTTCAAGCCAGCTGATGTGGCCAAGGTTTTCGGGATCCCATGCGGCAACAGGGATGTGCATGGACCAGATGGCAACATCAACAAAGAGTATGTTCCATTCATTAAAAAGACACTAGGCATGGACCAGTCCGTGGCTCACAGTCTGCGCGCTGCGGAGGAATTTCTGATGCGGAACATAACTGAAGAATCAAGCAAGCTGGAGAAGGACAGCAAACCTCACCGGGTGCCATCTTTTCCTTCAGGTAATGACAATTGTTAACCTGTTTTCTACCAGCATTCGAACCACCGGTGATCTTAATCTCGATGGTCATTTTCATGCCTGTTATCCAAATTATGTGAAGCGGTGTTCCTCCTCGATAACCTTGACCTTGGCATTTTCAATCTGAAACATGATGTTTTCCCTCGGGACAAAATGTTCGACCAAGACACCCTGCGTCGCATGACTACGATGGCCTCCGACGTTGGAGTACCTGAGCCGTCGTTCGCTCCATCGATGGTACTAATTCTCTTAATATAACACTGTCAGTAATTATTGATGACCCCTCCCCCCCCCCCCACACACGTAACCCCTTTATGTCATGTTCATGTATTTTTGTGGCGCAGTTGAGAGATCCAGCGACAGTCTGCTACTCCCGGAGCAATCTGTCTGACAAGCCGCCTTTGTCTCGTGCCTGGGTCGCTCCCGCGCCGCGGGATGCCGCCTCTCCAAGCCTACCGAAGGACAGTTTAGCCACCCGACCGTCACCACCCATCGAATGTGCCAAGTATGCCATGCCGCCCAGGCAAATGACCGCTCTGGACTTCTCGAACTACATCACAAATCGATACCCAGCTATAGTACTAAGCTCGCAAAGTTTTTTTCCAGCTGTTTTTTCCCCGTTTTGGCTTCATCATCGTTTATATCTATGTTCCTCTTCACTGGACCTAACTTTTTATCTCCTTTTGCAGTCATCACAACCCATAGTTGTCCTTCTCCATGAACAGAATGCACGAGCGGTGCGTCATGTTACCACGGCTCGGTAGAATATCCAGAATGACATGTTTGCCTTCATGGACAAGCTCATGACAGCGCTTGCTTCTGCATGCACATGCTGCACTGCCAGGGGGTTTCCCGATTGCCCTCTTCAACCACAGACACTTGCGCTTGACGAGGTCAGCGCATCTGGCCGTGGAAAACGAAGGCTTGCTGTTGCTGGAGCCACACCCAGTGCGCGGGCTTCATACCACACTCCAAAGTCGCGCAAGCTTGGCAGTGTGAAGTTGGACTTGTCCGACTGCGAAGTTATTTTTGGCATCTCCTTGATTTTTGCTCATGCAGAAATCGTGTTTAAAGGTCGCCCAGTGGTGCCTCCCAAAACTGATATAGCCGACTTGCTTGAAGCCTACCTGCCTTCACGACCCGACTACCAGCTGGCACGGTTAGTTTTTTCCTTAATCCATGTTCTCATTTTGACATATCACCCCCTCCCCTCCGAAGCGCCCAAGTACTTACCTCTTTTTGTGTTATAATCTGAACCAGCAACTGGATAGTTCATGGTACCCCGCGGGAGATTCGAATCAGAGGTGTCGAAATCCAACGACAGCTCATTGGCAATGTCATGCTTGATTATGAGCTAGGTTCCATCCTAATCCGCCGTCAAATGCAGATGGACGCCGAAGCGAATTTGGATACACCCTGCCTAACCCACCGCCACATCCTCGAATGTGATTTCTCAGTAAGAACACACCATGTCAGCACTTCCTATCGTCCGTTTTGATTTCTCCGTGTAGACCCTTCGTTTTCATCACACGGCACTTTTGCCATGACATCACCTTTTTGGTTGTATTTCCTTTTTATTTTGCAGACCCTATCCGTTGCTGAGAGTACAAGTATTTCTCGGTTTATAGAGATCCAGAACCAGTTTATTCGGCCGGTTGTCCAGCACGCACTCGAGGCATGCCAACTGGTAATTTATTTGTCTGCCGCCAATGCCTTCCAACCAACCTTTTTTTTTCCTGTCCCACAAAGCACATAACTGAAGCTCACTCAATTTGTCTCCTAAATCAAACAATGCAGTTCTACATCCCGGCAATACTTCGAGAGGGGTGGGCTCTCTACATGTGGGACATGCTCGGTAGGGTGATCCACATCATCGACCCTACTGCTGGCGAGGGAGGGTGCAATGCTGAGCAGAAGGAGCGGCATGAGCTCATAGTGCACGGCTCCATGATTCTTTGTTCCAATGCTTGCAAGACTTTCACGCAGTGTGGCCTACGTCGAAAGAAAAATGGACAACTAAGTTTCCTCAACTCTTTGACACCGCATTCACTAGGTATGCCCCCCACACCCCACCCCACCCACCCCCCCTATGTTGTTGTTCACTCGTCAAGCTGAAACTCCCGTGTACTTATTCATTGCTGCGACTTCATTCTTACAACAGCTTTTTTTCCTTTTTAAATTGTGCTATGGAGGAAAGTGGCTACTATGTTATGCACACCATCAGGTACCATGACGGAGAAAAATTACGAGTACCAATAACCAGGGTGCGTAGCCTTTCGAGTGTTCCCACAACAAATTCACAATTTCGTTCTGCCATCCGTCTTATCTCTGAAACGAAGACATCCTCACTCCGTTTTTCCTGCAGAACACACTAAAGACCACTAAGTTGTGTGCGCTGCAAGATGCAATGAAGCTGCAGGGGAACCAATCTTCGCTACCAGTTGATGCAATATGGTCAGTGTTTGCTCCTTCCGGGGAGTTCGACGACAACACGTCCCAGTAGTTGCATAACATGTCTATGGTGCATTTTTTTAATGACTCAATCCGTCCCTGGATCACGGGAACATGCGAGCCTTCGGATTTCAAACATTTTTGGTTCTTACTTCCATGGAGACAGGCAAAGCGAAGTTCACATAGTTCATACTTCCATAGTTACGAGGCTAACTGACGGCATGCCATGGGCACGCGCAGCTTACGGCATCAACCTGTTATGTTTTTACATACATAAACCCCAGGGGAGCAAACGAAACACAAACCCCTGGGGGCAAATAGGATTTAGACCAGTCTGCTAGTTCTCAATGCCTTCATCCTCATTCTTAAGCCAAAAAGTTGGTTTGTACTCCAAACAAACCCCAGAGAGCAAACGAAACGCAAATCCCTTAGGGCGAAGAGGATTAGACAAGTCTGTAGTTCTTCACATCTTCATCCTCATTCCTAAGCGCAAAAGTTGGCCGTCCCACACCCAGATCCTCCTCGCTTCTCGGTGGCGCCCTTCATGGACTGGACCGCCAAAAGGGGGCCAACATCTACACGGGATGGACTGACATATGGGTCCAGGTCACGGGATGGACCTTACTCATAGAAAAAGCGACGACGGGTGGAGTGCAGCAGACGGACGCGCGTTCGCAGCCGTTAACGGGACCCAGACGGGGCGTCAACTGAACCAGCCCGACCCCATGCGTACTTGCCCTTAGCCTAGACTTTTCCATCGGCGTATATCGAAGTGAACAATACATGGCACAGATCCCACGCATCCCTTGTGGGCTCAGATATCAGGCTCATCTGGACCCGGGAGCCAAAACTCCCCTCCCCAAACTCCCTCGTTTCTTTTTACATGGTAGATGAACAGTGCAATACATAACTCAATAAGCACTCACTGAACCTATTTTTCAGTCAATGAACATACTGTGAACACCAAAGAGATAACTATATATCTCAGCAAGCTACAAACACCCAAGTTTATGAATGTTCTCATCCAAATGATTTGATCCTAAAACTCACAGTTGACTCGCTGACAGTTTTCAGAATAAAGATTTCCCTTCTTTTTTTTTCACACAACAACATTTAATTCAGGTGGAGGTGAGTGCGGGTTGATTAAAGGAAACGGCGGGGGTTTTGTGCAAAAATGCGTGCGCTGACAGGTCCAGCCACCTGGCAGCCAATTGTCGAGCTGTGATTAGCCTGAAACTAAATCATCACATGAGGTACAAGTTAGGGTATGATGGAGTCAAGTTTTGCAAGTTTGGGACTAAATCGTTACATTGTGTGCAAGTTAGGGTACCTGGGGTGCTATTGTCTCTTATTTTTGATACATACCGGCGACTCTAGGTAGCTCCATAAGAATCTTTTGGAAACCTCAGACGGTGGTGGCGACTTGTCATGGACAATCTCGCTTCGGATATACCAACATCTCCATGAAAGCATCAGCAACATGGAACGATCAGTACCCGTCAAAGGTTCTAAGGCATGCAACAACCATTTACGACTAGTTAGCAACTCAACATGACAGGCATTTTTTTCCCTGTTGACGAGCTTGCTTACCTAGAGCCGACGCCGGTGGCCCTGATCATTGCCATTGCTGAATTCTGAAAAAAAAAAGTGCTGTGGGGGAGACGCAGCGCAGCAGCTGACGGTAGCTAGGAGAGCCAATTGCTTGTTCAAACTTGATGCCCCACAAATAAATTAACATGGAAATGATGAAAACACTCATATCAATATCTATACGGATCACATCGGCCGTATATTTGTAGTTATTCATCTTCTTCTCTTTCTTGCCACGCTAACAAAATGGATACTCCTCAGAGTTATTTGAGAATATTAATAATATTAGTGGATTCTAAAAGAGTTCAGATACTGTTCCGCACTACTATTCAGCCATCTACTGCTTCATATTGGTCTAATGACCAATAAGATATTCATTCATCCGAAGGTTCATAGCTATGAATTATTATTATTTTCTTCAAAAAAGAGGATACCACTAGTAGAAAACAGGGCAATGGTCCAGACCCGGCCAGCCCATTAGTCCCGGTTCAATCCAGAACCGGGACCAATGGGGCATTGGACCCGGTTCGTGAGCCCCGGGGGCCGGCCGGGTCACGTGGGCGGGACGAACCGGAACCAATGGGCCTCGCTCCTGACCCACCACCATTGGTCCTGGTTGGTGGGACGAACCGGGACCAAAGGCTGCCCTTTAGTCCCGGTTCGAGTCACCAACCGGGACCAATTAGTTGCCTATATATACCCCTCGCCCGCGAGCAGAGCACTCCCAGTGCTCTGTTTTTCGTGGCAGGCGAGGGGAGAGCTTTGTTGTGCTCTAGCTCACCTCCTATGCACACGAGGTGTTCGATGGAATGCCCGAGTCACACTACTTAAGCTTTCTCCTCTCCAAGCTCGACCTCCAAGCTCCATTTTCCTTAATATTTGTCTAGGTTTAGCGGTCCGTCACGTCCCGTCCCCGTCTTCACCGCCGACGATCGCCCGCGCCGATCTCGTCGCCGGCACCACCGTGGTGAGCCTCTTGTTCTTATCTTATCTTCTTTCTGAAAGGAAAAAAATTCTTACTTGTATGTTTATATAGATACTTGTATAATTTTCTTACTTTTATTATTGCATCTTATATAGTGCGATGGTTTTGGTATCCGCCTCGTCGGCCCTCGTCCCTGTCTATGATTCGGATGTGGTATATATTATCTTTTCATAACTATTGGTTCATTTATTGTTTATGACAATTATGCCGACCAACGTGACATAGATTTTATTTATCTAGGAGGTTGTTGAACCGGAAATTCCAACCTACCCTATTGTCGATAGGTTAAATTTAGTTGAAGAAGAAAACAATTTGTTGAAGGAAAAAATTAGAAAAATTGAGGAGGAGAAGATGATATTGGAGTTGCATGTTGCGGATGTCGTCGATTATCACAAGATCAAGATGGATGCAATGCGCTTGAAGATTAGAAAGATTAGAAAATATGCCATTCATACCGAGGCTTGGTATCATTATGCCGTTGGATCAGTTATTACACTGGTTGCGATTACGATCGCATTTGTTTTCGCATTGAAATGTTTTACATAGTTTTAGTGTATGGTTTAATTAATTTAGATGCTCTGCAGAGCTTTATGTTGTTAGATGAGAACTATGTATGTACTTTGGTTTTAATGTGATGATGAACCTCTATTAATTTGTCACTTAATTATCTATTCATGATGTTCTGTAATGATTTTTGACACACTTAATTATATATAATGCACGCAGATGAACCGGGAATGGACGTACGGTTCAAGACACACCTCCGAGTACATTAATGGCGTGCATGATTTTCTCGAAGTGGCTGAGGCAAACAAGCAGAATGGTTTTATGTGTTGTCCATGCCCTATATGTGGGAATACGAAATGCTTTAATATCTTATGATTCGGCCCTCGTAATAATTAAAAATAGCAACAATAAGTTTTTTGTTGTAAGTAGAAACAAAATAAAATAAATAAAGCAAGAAAGAAAACAAAAAATAAAAAAGTGTTTTCAAATTTCAAAACTAATGGCACTAACAGAAAGTTTATAATTTTCCTAAAACTAAAAGCAAAAAGAATTGAAAAATAAAGCAAAAACCAAAAAAATAAATAATGCAGAAATCAAAACAAAAAACAACAATAAGTATTTTTGTAAGTAGAAACAAAATAAAATAAATAAAGCAAGAAAGTAAACAAAAATAAAAAAAGCGTTTTCAAATTTGAAAAGTAATGGCACTAACAGAAAGTTTATAATTTTCCTAAAACTAAAAGCAAAAAGAATTAAAAATAAAGCAAAAACAAAAGAAAATAAATAATACAGAAAACAAAACAAAAACTGGAAAAAAATAAAATAGCAACAATAAGTAAAGAAAAAAAACAAAAAATTGCCACCTCTTGGGCCACCACAGCTGAATACGACTAGAAACCCATCCATGGGCCAGATTCAGTTCCAGCAGCAGGCCAAGCAGGCCCATCGTGCATAGCAGAACAAGTAGGCCCGTAAGCCTGCAATGGAGAGGAGGTTGAGAGGGGTGCGGCAGTGGGGCTTATAAACCACTGCGTGCCCCTCTCAACTAGCGAGGTGGGACTAAACTTTGGCCCGGACGCGTGCAGCACAGGGGCCTTTAGTCCCGGTTGGTGCCACCAACCGACTAAAGAGGGAGATTAGTACGGTTGGTGCCACCAACCGTACCAAAGGCCGCCGCCCGCCCTTTGGGCTGCGAAAAGAGGCCTTTGGTCCCGGTTGGTGGCACCAACCGGGACTAAAGGGGGGCATTAATCCCGGTTTGTGCTACGAACCGGGACCAATGCTCTTGCTATATATACAGGACTTAGGAAAATTTGACGAACACATCGCCAGTTGCCCCCCGGCCCGCCCGACGACGCCGAGCTCATCGACGCCGCCAGTCTGCCCAGATCAACGCCATCCGCGCGCCGCCCGCCGCCCAGACGCCGTCCATGCGCGCCGCCCGACGTCGTCCGCGCGCTTCGTCGTCGCCCGCTTCGTCGCCGCCGCCAGTTGCTCCACTCGCCGTCGCTGCCGCTGCCGCCAAGGCAGCCGCCCCCAACCCGCGCCGTCCTCGTCGTCGGCCTCCCGAGCCAAGGCCGTCCTCGTCGTCGGCCTCCCGAGCCAGCGCCCGTCCCGCCCAGCGCCGCCTCGAGCCCCTGCCCGTCGTCCCGCCCGCGTCGGCGCCCTCGCCGTCCCCACCGTCGCCATCGTCATCTAGCCGCCCCCGCTGTGAGCTGCCGCGTCGCACCGGCTCTGTTTTTTTTTCAGTTTTATTAGTTTAATTTTTTTGTTCATATATATATATATATATAATGTATATGTGTATGTATGTGGCTATGTGTATGTAGATGTTCAAAATGTATAACAAAATTGTTCAGAGCATGTTTTTCTTCATATATGTATTTTTGTTCATATGTGTATTAATGTTTTTTTCTGTTCATAAATTTTTTGTGATATTAATTATTGTAGAAATATGCAAATGTTTGTATATTCATATGAACAATGCATTAGGCAAGACCTTTGTTTTTTTTCGAAATTTTCTATTTGAACATTTTTCTTAATACAAGCAATACTAAAAGAATGAGAGGAAAAAGGAAAATAAGAAGAGGAAGAGAAGAGAAGAAGAGGAGAGGAAGAAGAGGAAATAAGAAGAAAAAGAAGAGGAGAAGAAGAAAGGAATAGAGGAGAAGAAGAAAATAGAATCTATTTTCTTCTTCTCCTCTATTCCTTTCTTCTTCTCCTTTTTTTTTTCTTTTTTTTTCTTCTTCTCTTTAGTATTGTATGTAGAAGAAGAAGAAAGGAATAGAGGAGAAAGAAGAAACTTCAACACGAGGGGGTACCGATACCCCTCCCGATAACATTATTTTCCCATGTATATGTATGTCGCGTCGTTGTCGATATAACCCCCTCGAGATAACTTTAACATGAGGGGCGGTCGATATATATACCCCCTCTCGACCATGATAACTTATACAACGGCAGCACCCCCCTCGGCCCTCTCGCTCGACCAAAACTCTCGAGGACACCCAAATCCTAGAGAGAAAACGATGTTGGTCTCCTACCCCCTCCCGCCGCGCCACTACCCGACAAATTAACTCTCTCGAGGCCACCCAAATTAACCCTTGAAGCGTTGTGTCGAGGCGACCCCAAACCCTAGAGAGAAAACGATGTTGGTCTCCTACCCCCTCCCGCCGCGCCCCTACCCGACAAATTAACTCTCTCGAGGCCACCCAAACTAACATGATTCCTTATTGTGATTAGCTAGCTAGTTCTACGTTTGCCACTAATTAACATGTTTGAATAATAATTAACATGTTGTAAATATTTGCAGAAACTATGGAGCACTCCCGAGACGAAGAAACAGAAGCGATGTTGGGGCACATAATCGCATAAGGAAGTGATGAAGTTGCGTCATTTCTCAACGACACCGTACTGGGTGAAGAAGAGGGCTATGTTCATGATGGCTTCGACCCATTAATGCCGGTACAAGAAGAGGACTATGTTCATGATGGCTCCGGTGACACAATGGAGGTACAAGCAGAAGGAGACCGTGCTGACTGCTCCGGTGACCGAACCGAGTCCGGCCAGGTATATATATATTAATCTCGTGCTGACTAGTTAATTGATGCATCCATTGTTTTGGTATATGTACACATATTAATTACTCTCGTCTTTCTTCCTTATAATTTCTAGCCCTCGGATCGAGCACAACTTCGTAAGGAGACGAGGCCCAAGAAAAGTTGAGCTCGGATGAAAAGTTTGAGATCATAGAAATCGCGCCCACGGCGAACCGATTGAACCCATGCGGACAAGGAATGCATTTTCTGCTCGGTGTGGGGTTCTTGTTAGGACAAGATCCCGATCAGCATCCATCAATGGTATAAGCCTAAGGAGGAAGACCACGAGGTGTCTTATGTCAATGATATGCGTAAAGAAGATCTTTGGACCGAGCTGAAGGCAAATTTCACCCTACCGCAAGAGGAGGATCCGGAGAAGCCAGTTAAAGAGCAATTAATCAAGTCTTTTGCTCTTAAGAAGATGGCAACCCTAATGAGGAGGTGGAGGAAAGAGCTGAACCGGTTTGTCGAGAAAGATAAGACACCAGAATTCATCGGCAAATATGAGAAGATCAAAGATCACTGGCCCGCATTTGTGGCCCACAAGACATCGGAAAAGAGTAAGAAGATGTCGGGGACAAACAAGAAAAATGCTGCGAAGAAGAAGCTTCACCATCGCACGGGTCGTGGCTACCTCAAAGCCCGCCTAAGTGGTCCAAGGCTGAGCATGATCTCGCTTGATAAAGGGATCGAACCGAGACAATGTATCGCTGACCGTTGCGGACTTGGTTCTTCGGGCTGGCGGAACCTTGGACCTCGTAACAGGAAGTGCCGGTGGACGGACGAGCAACTGCAAATACCACCAGAAGCTTCGACGCTATATCGATGCAGCGCAGCGAGGGACGTTCCTTCCAAACAGGGAGAAGGACAAGCTCACAATGGCCCTTGGGAATCCTGAGCACCCTAGACGGACACGAGGCACGCCAGGCTCCCTTTCGTGGAAGGTTGGTTTTCCGGACGCAGGGGGTTACAAAACCCACGAGAGGAGGAAGAAACTAGAGCAGGACCAACTGCAGGCGCTGCACGAAAGGGTAATGGGGCTAGAGGAACAAGAAGAGGAACGAGAAGCTGCAGATCGCAGCAAACGACCTGCCGAAGCTTCCCCCCAAGCTACCCCGCCATCTCAGCGGAGAAGCAGCGTGGCTTCCACCGAGCTTCTTCAGCCGGAGCATGTTTTGACGGCTCCTGCCGGCTATCCCGTGGATGGTATCACGGAGTCTCAAAGTTGCCACATTATGGCGCGATGGATGACTTTGACGGTCAAGGCGGCTGTTGGCCAAGTTTATCCTAGTGGACCCGGCACAACTTATCACTACCAGCCGATTCCAGAAGGATATGCTAAGGTGATGGTGGATGAAATAACGGAGGGATTTGAGGACCTCCCGCTTGACCACCCTACCGGTGAAGGGGATACTAGGCTGGGTTCTGCTCTGAAGACACCATGCCTATGGCGGAAGGAGCTCATCAACCTTCCGAACTGGACGCCTCCGCCTCCTCCTCCTCCTCCGTGAGTCGGGGCACTCCGCCTCCTCCACTCCTCCTCCGCGAGTGACGATCGGGCACGCGTGGCGGCACTCCGCCTCCTTCTCCGGCGCGGGCGGCACTCCGCCTCCTTCTCCGGCGCGTGGCGGCACTCCGCCTCCTTCTCCGCTGCTGGCCGGCGCGCCGAGCAGCCAGCCTCCTCCTTCTCCGCCTCGTCGGCAAGGGCGGAAGAGACCGCCGCTGCTCGGCTGCTCCGTAGCGTCGTAGTCCTTCTCCTCCGCCTCGTAAGCAAGCAAAAAGACATCCGCTCCGTCTGCTCTGCCGGCGTCTAGCAGTACAACCAAAGGCGGGAGGAAATACAGATACGGTCCTTCTCTGAAGACTCCAGAGAAGTTACCGTACGAGAGGACCTAGGAGGAAAACGCAAAGATCGCACAAACCGAAGTGGATGACTGGTTTGAAGGGTTGAAAGCAAAGAGACGTCCACCTCCGGAGGAGAAGGTAGATCCGGTGAAAGCGAAGCGCACTCTGGCTGCCCTGAGGAAACCATCCAAGTCTCCGCCGAAAGGCAACTATGAGCGCATTATTGGAAAGGCATTTGCCGAAGCGGAGAGGTCCGGACGTACTCAAAGTGATCAAAGAATGAAAGAACAACGAGCTGGGAAACAAATTGCCCAGCTCGGCGAACAAGCGAAGCAATCGTGCCCCCCGCTCAAGGTGCCTGCTAGCGACATCGTCGATCCGAGGATGGTGCCCGGTTATGGAAATCCTGAAGATTACCTGCCCGACGATGTACATTATGATTTCTTGGAGGTGCAGATACAAAGATACGAGTACGGGAAGCCTCTCGTCAAAGATGAAAGCTCTCTATCAACGATGATGCGAAGATTGCATGATTGGTACATGAAAACCTGCAGAGAGTCTGAGGGGAGGAGTACTTTGTATGTGAGAGTTAAAAAGGAGCATGACCTCGTTGCAATTGAACTGATGCCTATTCCATTTGAGGAGTTCTATCAGCTTTTCAATAAATTGGCCCTCGATAAAGCAACGGTCACCTGCTACTGTCCGTAAGTAGTACTACTTCATCATTAAGTCTCTCTATAACTCAGCTCTTTCATTGCATGTATTTATAATTATCCTCACTACATTATGCAGATTGAAGATCGCGAATTGAAGAAAAGACAAGTGGATTCCATTGGGTTCATTAACACATATCTCATAGATGCAACGAGGTTGAATTTCATGCCGAAAATACCGAGGCCAACTTGCTACAATCGTTGGTAATAAATGAACACAAGGATATAATACTCTTTCCTTACAACTTCAAGTGAGTGTTACTGTCTTGTGGCATATTCGGTTTCCTTATTAGTCCAGGTTATAGTAATGTAATATTGATGAGTTATGCATGCATGCGCGGTACCACTATATTCTCCTAGAGATTAAGCTTGAGCAGGAGTAGTAACTGTCTTAGACTCCAAACGAAAAGATCCCAAGAAGTATGCGGACATGACTGAAATGCTCGAGAAGTAAGTTAAATCGATCATTATCCACCATATCAGCAACTTTGTTCATTTCTGATATCAAGTATTTGTTTTCTTTGTATGGCAGGGTTTGGAGAAAATTCACCAAAAAAGCTTCGGGACTGCCGAAGAAGCTGCAATTTAGACACCCGAAAGTAAGTACTATAGTAGCATATTCCACGCATCTCCTAGTGATTCAAGCACTAGTTTCATCAATACCATTTAACATGCTTGTTAATTATCAGTTTGATTGACCTCTATTTCTTGTAAAGTGGTTGTGGCAGGAACAAGGGAATGATTTCTGTGGATACTACATTTGCGAGTCCATCCGCCACACGACCTGTGAGCGGGCCTACTCTAACAAACAATATGAAGTGCGTAAATAACAATATTCACAATTTTATTTTATTACCATCATTTGTGTTGAGTTTCATTCATTCATATATATATATATGTATTGACCCCCTTCTTAAAATTAGATGTTTCAGATGCGGGATGAACTACTAGCACCAGATCGCATGTGAGCAATTCAAGAGGAATTGGCGGCATTCTTTCTTGACCACGTGATCGCTGAAGACGGAGAATACTATGTGGACCACGCGTCCGTATGTTAGGAGATTATTTTTGTAAAAGATAATTGTTGTATATATGTAGCCGGTAGTGTCGGATAGATATACGAGAACTTGTTGTTCGACCAATCTCTCGGAGAAGGAGAGGTGGTCGATATCACTTCCCTCTGTATGCATATATGTTCATGACGATCTTCTGTTTCCTTCGTTTGCTTACTAGCTAGCTAGTCCTCTCTATACGTATGTATAGTACGTAGCGTCGACCAAGCACGAACAAAAGAGAGGACACTTCTCTCTATTAATTAGCTAGCTAACACAATATATGAAACACCTCAATTAACCCCCCAAAACCCCCCAACCCCCCCCCCCCTTTTAAAAAAAACAAAAACCCCAACCACTGGAATGCTGACGCGTGGTTGCCTTTTGGTCCCGGTTGGTGCTACCAACCGGGACCAAAGGCCCCCCTGCCTGGGCTCGGCGCACCGACCACGTGGAGGACCATCTGTCCCGGTTCGTGTTAGAACCGGGACTAAAGGGGGGAGGTATTAGTAACGACCCATTAGTCCCGGTTCACGAACCGGGACTAAAGGCCCTTACAAACCGAGACTAATAGGTGTTTTTCTACTAGTGTACCCCGGGCCTCTGATAGCTATGCATTGATACTCCCATTTCTCAATATCAATATTCTCACAACCATAAATCAAGAACCAGAAGAATGATAACTCAAGAATATTTTTGCCCATTTCAAACAGAAAAGTGACAATCAACATTTACATGTTGTCGTAAGCTCACAAGCAATACCTCTCTGACGGCACGAATCAATTCATTCTATTAAAAGCGACGATATTTATGAACAGTTTGCCAAAACATGTATCAGAAAAGTAACACATAAGATGTCTTATCCAGTTTGACTACAGTTTATCACTAGTAAGTGTGCACGTGCAACACACGTCTATTTGAACTAATAAGTGTGAACATGCAACACGCGTCTATTGGGATTAACATATTATAATAACTTAATACAAGACAAGTTATTCATAAATTTGAAATTTCTCTATAAAGTACACAATCTCTTATTCCCAACTCGTACAAATAATTTGAAATATCGTTTCTCTTTAATCAATATCGTTTCTCCTTAATCAACATGTCTCCTGTATTAAAAGACCATCCACTTTCCCCAATGTATAAAACTCAAAGTTATTTAGAAGATTTATCATGATTCTCCATATGCACACATTTATGCAAGTAAAATCATACATGAAAATGTCACTTAGGACAAGCTAAGGAACCATTTCAGTGCCAACAAACTCCAGTCAAGAATTATTATTACAATTGAGTGTCAACCACAATAGTGGGAAGAGACCTCTATGGTTTGTTGAAAAGAGGAAGCCATTGTCAGATAGAGAAGTGTAGATATGTCTTGACTGCATAGAATCAGCTGTGAAGCAAGACAGAAAAATGCTAGTTGGACCATCCGATTCTACTATTGCACCAGAAGTGTTGCAATGTCTGGAAGCAAGAAAAGTGACTTACTTTATTATGAAAATAGAACATGTAAACCAAATAAAAATTACAGTGATGAATTGCATAACTATACTTGTTATTCACTGGACAAAAGCATTAGTATGACAACTTGGAACAGTAACTTGAGTACTACACATTTCTTTAAGGGCTCAACATGGTAAAATTTTGACAATATAACAAATATCCTCTCAGTTTGTATGATACGAAGATAAATAATTTGGAAATGGTCTTCAACATGCGTAGGCTACCACTTGTAAGAATAACATTGGCAAAAAAAGGCCAACAAATGCGGGTTTAGAAAGAAAAAAAACTGCAGACATGCTTCCAATTTTAGCAACTCTAGTGGATAAAACATACCTTACCTCTCAAGTCAGGAAATAGTCGAATGAAAAGATGTACTTCTTATAAGTAGTAGAGATGAAGTCATAAGGATCATGATTCAAGATATTCGGAGAAACATGGTTGGTCTCTTTGTATGATGCAAACCCGTCACCTCTACCAAAGTGGCCGTGTGTAGTATGTAATGTAGAGTGCAATAATGAAATAAAATAAATGATATGAGAATTTACCATGAGCACAAAATATCCTATGTTCGTCATCATCATAATCAACATGCATTTTTTGCTTCTCTTGTATGTGGTCCAAGTTTTCTATCAGGAAAACATGTTAACTCAACTGTAGATAAGGCCGGTATGTAAATGCTCATGTAAAATTACAATTGACATGTATCTGCTGGACAAACAAATACACTCGTGCAAACTTCAGGTTTTTTAGTAAAACTTATGCGAACTTTAGTTTTTTTTCACTAAAACTTATGCAAACTTCTGGGTTTGTGAAACGTAATTTCATGACTGCAAGTAAGGTCTTGGTTCAGTGAATTTGTCTGTGAGTTCACTGTGTTGTCGTGAGTTGGCCATGTAATAACCGGTAGTCAGTACTTAAAAAAATAGGGATGTCTGTTGCAGGTACGCGAAAATCAGTGAAAAAATAAAGAAAGGAAGAAGGCATTGGTTGCCTGAAACCCAACTGTGTGTGCTCCAGCGCTCCAACTTCTAGATGTGTCACCACCGGCGAGGTAGCGATGACAGTAAAAAAACAACACTCGGTACTTACCTGATTAGTGCGTGCGTGTGCTGCGTTCGCGTGAAAGCGAGCGTCTCTGTCGTTTAGGCCTGCGAGCGGCCGCAACGACGTGTGTGTTCCAAGGAAGCCGCAAATCCTCCTCGCGTGTCTCCCATTGTGGCTCGCGTGGGTGGTGGGCTGGTGACGGCAGGCGACTCACGATCACGATTCCCTGATAGGAGACAATAGGATGCGCTCGCGATTAGTTTCCTAATAATTAGATGCGTTCGTGATTAGTTATCTAATAGGATGCATATGTGATTAGTATTCTAATAATTAGATGCATCCGTGATTAATTTTCTAATAGGATGCCCTCGTGATTATTTTTCCTAATAATAGGATGTGTGCGTGATTATTTTCCTAGTAATAAGATGCACCCGTGATTAGTTTCCTAATAATAGGATGCGTTTATGATTAGTTTCCTAATAATTAGTTGTGCCCGTGATTAGTTTTTTAATAGGATGTGTCTGTGATTATAGTTTCTTTATTGACCAGGCGCGGACTTTCATATTTTCCTCCGCAGTGGAGTACGGTCAGCCAATGTAAATTGCTAAGTGCACACAGAGAACAGATTAGATTAAGACTAGCCATTAGATTGAGTTTAGTGGGACTAATCATGTGGTGGTAATGTATTCATGTGCGTTTACGTTTTGTGGGGTGCACTTTAAGAAAATAATGTTTGCTCTTTTATAAGTAGTAATAGATTAGCAATATAATTTCAAATATTTATTAACAACCTACAATCCCAACTTAATGCTACGGTATGTTCGCAAATATCTTAGTGATCTAAACAGTACATATGCCGCGACTTTTAAGCCGACAGAAAGCACAACAAGCCCTCAAACATTTTCTTTCTATACCTCCTCATCACTAGGAAATATGCAATTTGTATTTTCATAGGGCGATAGGCCAATATATATATATACATGTGCTCCCTTCGGTCCTTTTTACTCTGCGTATTAGATTTGTGTTAAGTCAAACTCCACAAAGTTTGACCAAATTTATATTAAAAAATATCAACATATGCAATACCAAACATATATATTATAAAACTACATTTCATAATGAATCTAACAATATTGATTTGGTATTGTGAATTGATATTTTTTTCTATAAGTTTGGTCGAAGTAGAGATAGTTTGACTTCGGACAAAACTTATATGCAGACTAAATAAGTATATATGTAGATAATATACATAAAATACTTTATACAATATGACAAATACAAAAGGCTACATGGCTATCTATATAGTACTTTAACACCCTCTTCAAACTCATGGTGGATCAACAAGACTGAATTTGAAGAGATAAAAGACATGTTGCGCTCTAGTCTGAACTTTTGTAAAGAAATCTGTAAACTGTAACTCAGAAGGCACATACTACTAAAGAGCAATAACCTAATCATGCACACCAACGCACACAAAAACATCAACATCAATATGCTTGATGAGCTCATGCTTTACAGGTCCCTTAATGGCCTTCTGCGTTTTCGTACCACGTGTGCGCAGGAGCGTCCCCGTAGAAGTATTCCGGAAATCTGGGCCTGGCGCTCTCCTCTATCTTCTGAGGTCCTTAACCATCTCCCTGAGAAAAGTAGACAGTAAAAGCCAAAATAGACTAAATATATATAGCCTGAACGATCCTAAAAATCCCTCGAAGGAGATAATAAAGAACCCAAAGCAGATGGTATCCTACTGCAAGGGTGGTCTTAAGAATCCAAAAGAGGTTGCTCAGAAGAGATAGATGTATCCCAACCTCTATTGCTCTCGCGTAAAGACTTTGACTGCCATTGCATCGGTCGTCACACCCGCCGCCTCATTCTCGTCGGTGGTGCTGACCATAAACACCTCCGCAGCGGAAATGCAGTTGTTGGAGCTCCCGTACCCTCCGTACCCAGAGTCCAGAACAGGAAGGATGGAGTACAACCATAACAGTAAACCTGTTAATGCAAAGGCTAACCACAAACCTAACAGTTAACCACTAATCCTGCTGGCAAACAGCGGTACATGCAGTTCATACACTAAATCTACATGCAAACTAAAAAATTCCATGGGTAACCCCTAATCCAGTTAATCGAGTGGCTAATCTCGGCTAATCTCTACGCCGCCTAACGAGGAAGCCGGGTTGTGACCTCGGGTCGGATCCGCCGAAATGGCTCTGGCCAAAGCCCACGTCGCTTGATACTCCAGCGGCATTTCCGGCTGTGGCGGTCGCGGCGGCTGCAGCGGCAGAGTAGGCTGCGACGATGGCTACGTTGTGAAGCTGCCGTTGCCTAGCTAGTTGTCAACCTCCGAATGGTCGTCGCCAGAGTCGTTGGTGCTCACTCCCCCGTCGAGTCTTCGCTATTGACGGGCTTCGCTGCCGCCATCGCCACCTAGGTCAGAGATTAAGAGACATACCTGGATAGGAGCGTCCGCTCGGTCCGGTTTGAGGGTGATGACCGTTAACGGCAGCACCGTCTGCCTCCCGCTGACGTGGCGTCTGTTTCTTGGCCCTCCATGTCATAAACCAAGTTAAAATGTAACCAGTCGATCAGTAGATTTTTTTTTAAATGGCAAACCGATTTTATGGTAGTATCTTGAGAATTTTGAAAAAGAATATATCATTTTTGAGAACCCTAGCCTCAAAAGCGATATAGTTTTATAGCTATATACTCAGATGTGCCTGTCCTGCCTGCCTCTGAAATTTACGAGATGCATGCAAATGGAAAAGCTAATGACTTTATCTTGATCCCTTGGGCTTCGAAAACCTAAGTTTGATTGGATCATCCACGACACAAACTACTACTATTGGTAGTATTGTGTTTATCTTGTTGTAACATCCCAAAATTCTAAATTTTGGAATGTTATATTAAATAATAGTTTTGATTTTTTTTGTTTGATTGTTGTGTGAATGATTGAGTGAAATTTGAAACTTTTTGAAAGTTGAATGAGAATGAAATGACTTTCCCAAAATTTCATCTTTGCACTTTGATCTCCATGAATTCAAATTCATTTCATCACAAAACCCAAGAGTGAAGACAATATGACTTCTTTCATTTGAAATGAAAAGTGGTTTTGGAGAGATTTGAATTTTTTTTTGAAAAAAAAAACACTTCAAAGTCATAGACTTTATGCAACTCAATGATCCTCATGAGAGAAGAAAAAATGACTTCTTCAAAGATGAGTTGGAAGTTTAAAGGAACCAAAATGGAAGTCCCTTTGAAGGTATTTTGAACCTACTATCAAATTGGACTTATTTGGTTTCTCTTCAAATTATTTTCTTCAAAATAAACAATATGGAAAATAGGGTAAAATGATTCCTACAATTAAAAAATGGAGAAAAAAGTAATTTGAAATCATTTTGGTATTTTAAAATAATTTTATTTGGTTTTAAAATGCAAGAGTAGCACTATTTGCTTTATTTGAAATTTTGTACATTTTAGTTGACTCCTAGAAATAGTTCATGTTGTAGGAAATCGTTTTTTCTGAAAAGTTTTGGTATATATATGTCTTATATAAAGTTATATTATATCTATATTTATTTTCCTCCTTTGTCTTATTTCAAAAAAAAAAAACGTAGCGAGCCGCTAGCTAGTGCTAGCCCAAGCCAGCGACCCCAGCGAGGCCATGGCCCAGCCAGCCGCCAGCTAGCGCTAACGCTAGCCAGAGAGGCCAGCGCCCCCAGCGCCCCAACCCCGACTCCCATCGCTCGTCCGCTGTCTCCCTCCCCACGCCCGATCTCTCTCTCACACACCTGGCGCTTGGCCCCACCTCTTCTTTCTTCTTTCCCACGAACAGAAACAGAGAAACATATGCGTACACGCATCGGCGCCGCCCCGCGCCCGATCTTCGTGGAAAACCTATCCCAAGCCAACCCCAGGCCCAAGAAATATGTCCTATAAATAGCCACGACCTTCCTCGACCGATTCCCCTCGAAAACCCTCGCCAAAACCCACCGTGTCACGCGACCTCACCGCTTGATCTCGCCGAGTTCACGCGGTTCACCGATCGCTTCCGACGCCAGGTATCCTCAAACCTTTCCTTCCATAGCCAACTATCCTCGTTGTTGCGAACCTCTTTGACATGTTTTGGGCCCAGGAGCACCGGAGCCACCGCCTCGAGCTCACAACGCCGCGAGTTCACGGTTCACTTGGATGCCACGCCGACCTCGACATTCCCTCGCCTCACTATCCACAGAAAATCGGACCCCCTCGGATTTCTCCATCCGCTGGACATCGCCGTCTCCGCCGGTGGTCACCGGAGCCGTCGCCCCCGACGACATCCACTTTCCTGCCTACACGAGCTCCTCTCTGTAAGCAACGAGCACCTCCTCCTGTTAGTTTTTTTTTTATTCGAAGCGTTAAGTGCAAATAGGATTAGATCGGTTTAGTAAGTTGGTTTTTTTTTCATTAGATCGGTTTTTAGTTTATAGTTTTGTTTCGGTTTAGATTTAAATCGGTTCGTCGGTCTTCTGTTTCGGCCTAGTGTAGTATAACTACTAATCGCCCATCGCTTAGCCCAGTAGCAATAGGCCACGTTGTTTGTTTTTCTTATTTTCGTTTCTGTTTTTTTTAACAGAAAAGTTTCAATCTTAGATAATCTACATCTTTTAGGGTTTTAATCCGAATTGAGTGATTCTTTTTTCTGTAGTTTCAGAAAAATCCCATCTATCCAGAGAAACCAACGAAAAATACTTTCGAAATTTTTAAATTTCGATTTCAAACAGATTTGTTACAAACACTAGATTGCTAATAACTTCTATTCTAAAATAGCTTTTGATTGATTCCTTTTGCTACGGTTTTGTTATTGTTTTATCTATCCAGTAGCATATAGTGACTTATTTTTAGTTTATTTTAAAATTAGAGTTTTAGTCAAAACAGTACTGTTTTAGTTTTACTTTTGTTTTAACCTTTTCCTTATAGTTTTAATTGTTTTTAAATTATTTCTTTTTGTCTCTTTTGACAAATTTAGTTTTGTTTCTGTTATTTAACTGTAGACAATTTTATTCCTATTCTAAAATTTATTTTATTTAGTTTTGTATGAAAACTTGTTTAAGTCATAGCTAGTGTTTCATAAAAGCTTTTTATTTGTTTCTTTTTGATATTAAAAGTTTATGAAAAATACTTTCTGTTAAAAATTAGTTGTTTTATATTTTCTTTTCAGATTATTTCTTATGTTGGTATTTTCTTTGTTGTTAAATTTTACTTAGGATAAAACTATTTTTGTGTTATGTCTTAGAGTTTTCTTTAGTAGTTTTGTTGTGTAGTTTTCCTTTGTTTTTATTTGGTGTCCCTTGATTTGCATTTTTATTTGTTGGTTTTATTATGAGTGTTAGAATTATTTGCTAGGATGTTTGCTTATATGAATGCTATGTTTGACTATATAGATTTACATCGGAGTGACGAATAGTTTTATCAAGTTTCCGAGAGCGTTTATATCTTCATCAACATACCAGGCAAGTTCACTTTGACCATGTTTTTCATACCTATGTGTTTTATTGCATCTAGTGTCATCTTCGCAACAATCCCTCCAGTAGTGGTATTGAATCCTTGTAGTTGAGTAGTATGCATGAGGTAGGAACACATCACCCTGTTACCAAGCCCGGGACGCTATTTATTTTATTGCTACGCTATAGTAGACGGGGTTGGTTTGAGTGCTCGGGAGTGGTGTGAGAATGGAGGATCTACGTCAATGACGACAACTCCATGATGGAACCTGCAAGGACTGCATCTTCAAGGCCTCAAGACTTCAAGACTCGAGACAAGAATTCAATACTCACTACTGGGTGAAGGATTTGTTGACGGGCACCTGGAGAAACCAGTGGTTGGCGGGATGCATGGAGAAGTGCCATGACATCTTGCGGAAAGCTTCACCCAGACTCAAAGAGACGGAAGAATACTTCATGCCCGGAAGCTTACCTGCAACCGCAAGTCACTATGGGCTCTAGCTTGGTTGACCTTAGTTGTGACTCTGGCTGGGGCGGTGCTAGCAGATGTAGAACTACGGTAGGATTGGATGAGCACCGGACGGTGGTCGAGGAACTCTTCGAAGACCATGTTTGGTCATCTTGTTCTCAAACACCACAAGTGCGAGAACGTAAATGAGGGATCGAATCTTGCGGGTAAAGTGTACAAACCTCTGCAGAGGGTTTAAACCTAATCGATTAGCCGTGTCCCGATTACGGACAATTTGAGCCTCTGGACTTGGATCTATCTCGAACTCTCAACACCGGATTGATAACTTAATTGTGGGCAACTTATGATGATTCTTGGGCTATGAGACATCGGTTGGCGGAACCATGTCATGATAGAAAACTCCATAGTACAGACTTCATTTATTCCTTTGATGTAGGGAAAATAAATCAGCTTTTACGCAAACAAAACTCGCATACGAGCCACAAAGCCATATTGCATATAGTATAGTTTTATCATCTGTTTTCTCATGTTGTGATCTTGCCGTACATTCAATGTAATCGACCTACACGGCTGCAACGTATCATGTTGCAGGATTTTCTTTGATGAGTAAGAGTTACGATACAGGGTTACGGTCTACACTCAACCTGCCGATGGCGTTGATGGTACTCCACACCCGTTTGATTGTTTCCGCTGAGTATTATGAGGTATATATCATTTTACGTTATTTATACATGTGATTGCACTTTGATATATACATTGATGTACTGTGTGCCAAGATATCTTGATCCGTGGATGGCACAGATACGAGGCTTGACCGTCTCGAGGTCGGGTCGCTCTGATATGGTATCGAGCACATGTTGATCAGAGGACGTGACCCTAGAAACCGGAGAGCCCTAGGATAGGAAATTTCTAAAACTTTATTTTCAAAAAGACTCTTACTTCTCATCCTTTCTGATTTTATCAAATAGACACTCTTACCTCAAATTGTTAGAATATACCCTTTTCCCTTTTGACCACATGAAGGATCAACTGAAGCCGCTCCAAGAAAGATATCGGACAGCTGATGACCTCTTCAAAGTAACAAGGGTTTCACCATGCATTAGAAGAGTTGAAGCTGCAACAATTGAAGACTCCGAAGACAAGAAGAAGTTGAAGAATCTGAAGAATTATTTGACCTTTAGAAGAACAAACCCCTGTTACACACTTACGTTAGATGCGGCGATTTATGAGCTGTCATTTGTTTGATGTTTTCCGACAGCCACAAAGTAAAACTTGTTTCTTCAAAAACTATTGTTTGTATTGTGTGTATATCCTCCCCACCTCTCTCATATCTCATCCCAAAACTTTTGGACCCCATAGATGATGAACGGTTGGCTCGATATTCTCTCGATCAAGACTCACCGGAGGCGAGCTATGGATTCGAACATGGAGAATCACTTGGGAGCAATTTGGTTTCAAGGAAGAATGAAGTATCTTACGCTCTTCAGTACTTTGAAGGAAGTGCTGCAACTTGGTGGAAAATGCATCAAGCCATACAAGGATTTAATGGAGCAAGAACTTGGGAAGAATTCAAGAAGACTCTGACAAGATCTCGTCTTATCCGGAAGCACTACGATAACCCGAAGAAGAAACCTTGTGCCTGCAAGATTTGCGGAGAAATAGGACACACCCAGGAGGAACACAAGGATGGATGCCCTCATTGTGAGGAGAAACACCCACTGAGGAATGCCCAACTAGTCGGTGACTTGTTTCTTGTGTGAAGGAACCACCCACTACCCGACTCAAGGTCACATTTACCCCATGGTGCAACAAACTATTCAGGAGCAGGAAGAAGGAATGAAAGAAGCCCTCCGAGAAGTTATGAAAGAACCTGTGATGAAGGAATGTGTTGAAGACCCCGATGGAGAAGGCCTCAACAGATTTTACTCTAATGCACGCTATTCATGTGGAGAAGAAGGACATTTTTCACAAGATTGCACCAAGGAAAGAAAAAGTATCTGGGATACTTCCGACGGAAGCAATAGAGTTTGATCCACGAGGGAATAGAAGGTTTGATCGAACGAAGAAACCCAAGAAGAGAAAACAAAGACACCCTCGTAACAACTCAATTTCGCAAAGAGGGACAAGAGTCGATTACTGCTTTTTGAATGTAAGGACGTCGGGCATTATGCCAATCATTGTCTCGAAAGGAAACAAGGAACTCAAGGAGCAGGCACCATCTCCAAGAAGCCCAAAGACTTATCGAAAGTTATTTGTTTTCATTGCAAGGGAGCAGGACATTATGCTACTAAATGTCCCGGCAAGATGACAGCTGGAGTTGAGTAGTCGGAATTTTGATAACAAGAGTAGTAGAAAGCAGTTTTATTTTCATAAGTTCGATGAGTTGAGTTATGTAATGAGTGCTCAGAGATTGTAATGAATTCTGAAATCAATAAAGTTAATGTGTCATGATTTCGTAAGTGGATTGTTTTTTTTTGAGTTGTTACTCTGTGAACAAAGATTTTGACCATTTTCGAGGATATGAGAAATATGGTCTATGGATGGATTTGTGAATTTCATTTTAAGGGTGGTAGTACCCTGTGAAGAAGACTAGACTAATGGATAAGAAAATATATATTCCATGGACTGTAGTTCGAAGGAAAAAAAAGTTGGAGTTTTGCTTTTGATATGATGGTATGAAGAAACAGAGTACTACTGGATTTAAAGGAGGTGTAATATGGAACAAGAGAGTTACTCCAAGGATGAGTTAAAGCTGCACTAGTGTTGAAGTGGGCCATAACCCACATGCCCAGGATTTTGAAAAGGAACAGATGTAACCTTGATGAAGGAAGAAATTTGGAAGAATCGGTGATTCAATCAAAGATACGTTTCTTAGGAGGTTACGAAAACCCAAGAGTTGTGTAGAACGATAGATGTTTTGTTTGGCTTGCTGAACCAAAGGATTTACTTGAACCCAGTTCGAGAACAAGAGAAATTCTGCAATGCTTGTGAGTATGCCCAAGTGTTAGAATACGTGATTCACTGCTTACGTATGTGGTAATGATTCAAGCACGGGATGGATTGGCCCCATACCGAGACTTCTATCATGAACTATCATATGTTGATGGAAAATCGAGAGACTTGAAAACCTTAGAAGAGCGTCGACACGATAAGCCAAACAACCTTAGAATGGTAGCACGATTGATCCATGTTACAGGCAACCGTTGCCAATCGTAGGGTATACGTGAGATTCAACCCCGGCCATTTTTTCTGCAGGAGAAGCCATAAATTGTTGACCGCCGGAGGTTCCGATAGTCTCTTAGTATTGACGATGGACATGTCGATATGAAGATCCACTCTTGGAAGAACCTCATCGTAATTGAGAGGACACGAGATTTTGAGAAAAGTCATGCCCGACCTAAGAGCACCAAAGAAAGATTTATCCCAAGAATATGAGAAGACCGACACCATCAACCCAAAGGATGGAGTACATGAATTTTGTCAGAACCATAACCCTGTTTTTAAGTGTGGTAGCACACTAGACTATTACGATTGATGGATTTGCTAGAAGACCCCCAAACCCTAACCTTTCTTGCTAGCCTCTTCGAATCTCGAGGACGAGATTCATTTTAAGTGTGGTAGGTTTGTAACATCCCAAAATTCTAAATTTTGGAATGTTATATTAAATAATAGTTTTGATTTTTTTGTTTGATTGTTGTGTGAATGATTGAGTGAAATTTGAAACTTTTTGAAAGTTGAATGAGAATGAAATGACTTTCCCAAACTTTCATCTTTGCACTTTGATCTCCATGAATTCAAATTCATTTCATCACAAAACCCAAGAGTGAAGACAATATGACTTCTTCCATTTGAAATGAAAAGTGGTTTTGGAGAGATTTGAATTTTTTTTTTTGAAAAAAAAACACTTCAAAGTCATAGACTTTATGCAACTCAATGATCCTCATGAGAGAAGAAAAAATGACTTCTTCAAAGATGAGTTGGAAGTTTAAAGGAACCAAAATGGAAGTCCCTTTGAAGGTATTTTGAACCTACTATCAAATTGGACTTATTTGGTTTCTCTTCAAATTATTTTTCTTCAAAAATAAACAATATGGAAAATAGGGTAAAATGATTCCTACAATTAAAAAATAGAGAAAAAAAAAGTAATTTGAAATCATTTTAGTATTTTAAAATAATTTTATTTGGTTTTAAAATGCAAGAGTAGCACTATTTGCTTTATTTGAAATTTTGTACATTTTAGTTGACTCCTAGAAATAGTTCACATTGTAGGAAATCGTTTTTTCTGAAAAGTTTTGGTATATATATGTCCTATATAAAGTTATATTATATCTATATTTATTTTCCTCCTTTGTCTTATTTCAAAAAAAAACGCAGCGAGCCGCTAGCTAGCGCTAGCCCAAGCCAGCGACCCCAGCGAGGCCATGGCCCAGCCAGCCGCCAGCTAGCGCTAACGCTAGCCAGAGAGGCCAGCGCCCCCAGCGCCCCAACCCCGACTCCCATCGCTCGTCCGCTGTCTCCCTCCCCACGCCCGATCTCTCTCTCACACACCTGGCGCTTGGCCCCACCTCTTCTTTCTTCTTTCCCACGAACAGAAACAGAGAAACATATGCGTACATGCATCGGCGCCGCCCCGCACCCGATCTTCGTGGAAAACCTATCCCAAGCCAACCCCATGCCCAAGAAATATGTCCTATAAATAGCCACGACCTTCCTCGACCGATTCCCCTCGAAAACCCTCGCCAAAACCCACCGTGTCACGCGACCTCACCGTTTGGATCTCGCCGGAGTTCACGCGGTTCACCGGTCGTTTCCGACGCTTGTAAGTATCCTCGAAACCTTTCCTTCCATAGCCAACTATCCCTCGTTGTTGCGAACCTCTTTGACATGTTTTGGACGCCCAGGGAGCACCGGAGCCACCGCCTCGAGCTCACAACGCCGCCGGAGTTCACGAAGTTCACCTGGATGCCACGCTCGACCCCGACGTTCCCTCGCCTCACTATCCACAGAAAATCGGACCCCCTCGGATTTCTCCATCCGCTGGACATCGCCGTCTCCGCCGGTGGTCACCGGAGCCGTCGCCCCCGACGACATCCACTTCCCTGCCTACACGAGCTCCTCTCTTTAAGCAACGAGCACCTCCCCCTGTTAGTTTTTTTTATTCGAAGCGTTAAGTGCAAATAGGATTAGATCGGTTTAGTAAGTTGGTTTTTTTTTCATTAGATCGGTTTTTAGTTTATGGTTTTGTTTCGGTTTAGATTTAAATCGGTTCGTCGGTCTTCTGTTAAAAACGTACGCGCACGTTTTCTGCTAGTCTTCGGCCTAGCGTAGTATAACTACTAATCGCCCATCGCTTAGCCCAGTAGCAATAGGCCACGTTGTTTGTTTTTCTTATTTTCGTTTCTGTTTTTTTTAACAGAAAAGTTTCAATCTTAGATAATCTACATCTTTTAGAGTTTTAATCCGAATAGAGTGATTCTTTTTTCTGTAGTTTCAGAAAAATCCCATCTATCCAGATAAACCAACGAAAAATACTTTTGAAATTTTTAAATTTCGATTTCAAACAGATTTGTTACAAACACTAGATTGCTAATAACTTCTATTCTAAAATAGCTTTTTGATTGATTCCTTTTGCTACGGTTTTGTTATTGTTTTATCTATCCAGTAGCATATAGTGACTTATTTTTAGTTTATTTTAAAATTAGAGTTTTAGTCAAAACAGTATTGTTTTAGTTTTACTTTTGTTTTAACCTTTTCCTTATAGTTTTAATTGTTTTTAAATTATTTCTTTTGTCACTTTTGACAAATTTAGTTTTGTTTCTGTTATTTAACAGTAGACAATTTTATTCCTATTCTAAAAATTTATTTTATTTAGTTTTGTATGAAAACTTGTTTAAGTCATAGCTAGTGTTTCATAAAAGCTTTTTATTTGTTTCTTTTGCTATTAAAAGTTTATGAAAAATACTTTCTGTTAAAAACTAGTTGTTTTATATTTTTTCAGATTATTTATTATGTTGGTATTTTATTTGTTGTTAAATTTTACTTAGGATAAAACTATTTTTGTGTTATGTCTTAGAGTTTTCTTTAGTAGTTTTGTTGTGTAGTTTTCCTTTGTTTTTATTTGGTGTCCCTTGATTTGCATTTTTATTTGTTGGTTTTATTATGAGTGTTAGAATTATTTGCTAGGATGTTTGCTTATATGAATGCTATGTTTGACTATATAGATTTACATCGGAGTGACGAATAGTTTTATCAAGTTTCCGAGAGCGTTTATATCTTCATCAACATACCAGGCAAGTTCACTTTGACCATGTTTTTCATACCTATGTGTTTTATTGCATCTAGTGTCATCTTCGCAACAATCCCTCCAATAGTGGCATTGAATCCTTGTAGTTGAGTAGTATGCATGAGGTAGGAACACATCACCCTGTTACCAAGCCCGGGACGCTATTTATTTTAATGCTACGCTATAGTAGACGGGGTTGGTTTGAGTGCTCGGAGTGGTGTGAGAATGGAGGATCTACGCCAATGACGATAACTCCATGATGGAACCTGCAAGGACTGCATCTTCAAGGCCTCAAGACTTCAAGACTCGAGACAAGAATTCAATACTCACTCTTCGGGTGAAGGATTTGTTGACGGGCACCTGGAGAAACCAAGGTTGGCGGGATGCATGGAGAAGTGCCATGACATCTTGGAAAGCTTCACCCAGACTCAAAGAGACGGAAGAATACTTCATGCCCGGAAGCTTACATGCAACCGCAAGTCACTATGGGCTCGGCTTGGTTGACCTTAGTTGTGACTCTGGCCGGGGCGGTGCTAGCAGATGTAGAACTACGGTAGGATTGGATAAGCACCGACAATGGTCGAGGAACTCTTCGAAGACCATGTTTGGTCATCTTGTTCTCAAACACCCTGAAGTGCGAGAACGTAAATGAGGGACCGAATCTTGCGGGTAAAGTGTACAAACCTCTGCAGAGGGTTTAAACCTAATCGATTAGCCGTGTCCTCGGTTACGGACAATTTGAGCTTCTGGACTTGGATCTATCTCGGAACTCTTAACACCGGATTGATAACTTAATTGTGGGCAACTTATGATGATTTTTGGGCTATGAGACATCGGTTGGCGGAACCATGTCATGATAGAAAACTCCATAGTACAGACTTCATTTATTCCTTTGATGTAGGAAAAATAAATCAGCTTTTACGCAAACAAAACTCAGACACAGAGCCACAAAGCCATATTGCATATAATATAGTTTTATCATCTGTTTTCTCGTGTTGTGATCTTGCCGGCACATTCAATGTACTGACCTACACGGCTGCAACGTATCATGTTGCAGGATTTTCTTCGACGAGTAAGAGTTACGATCTGTGGTTACGGTCTACACTCAACTCGCCGATGGCGTTGATGGGACTCCACACCCGCTTGATTGTTTCCGCTGAGTATTATGAGGTATATATCATTCTACGTTATTTATACATGTGATTGCACTTTGATATATACATTGATGTCTCGTGTGTCCAAAGATACTTGATCAGGGATGGCACAGACACTGCGAGAGGCTTGACCGTCTGAGGTCGGGTCGCTACACTTGTACACATATACTCGCACGTGACTGCCTACCAACACACCAACATCAACTTGCAGGCATGTTTGGACTTTGGAATTTGGACTTGACCTGGTCAATCAGGACATGCGCTTTTCATTTTTCCAGTCCACTTTACCTGCCAACCAAAAAAAAAACAATCCCTGTACCTTTTCTGATTCTTTTTGAAAAGGAAAAAAATAACTGCGACCCAAGCCATACAAAATTCGAACTTGGCGCCTATGACCATCTACAAGCATGCATTCATTTTGACTGGATTCAAACCCAACATTTGTCACTTCAAATCTTTCACTCACGGCTATCTAAATTCAGACCCAAACATGCCGTCGGTCTCACAAACCGTTTTCTCAATCCTACACAAGACCATGAATCGGAGGCCGAGGCCGTCATGTCGTCGGCGGCGCCGAGCAGTTCCTCGAGGTATTCCGCGCCAAGGTCCTCCAGCTCCATCACCACGCCCTCCGGCCGCCCACGGGCGGCCTTGCGGCACGCCGCCGGCGCCGTGGCCTTTCGGCCCCGCATGGAGTGCCGCCGCTTGAGCGCCAGCACGGGCGACACCCCGTGGGCGCGGCCGCGCATGTCTTCCCCCGCGCCCTCGAGCGAGCGGCGGACCTGGTCGGCCGGGAAGTTGAGGACGGCGGCGCCGCCGCGCATGGCGAAGGCCGCCTGGTCGTCGGCGAGCGCCGCCGCCTCTGGGCTCTCGAACGTGCCCAGCCACACCCTCACGCCGTTCCGCGTCGAGTCCCGGATCTCCGCCGCGAACTTGCCCCAGGGCCGCTTCCGCACGCCGCGGAACGCGCGCCCGCCCGCCGCGTCTCCCTCGGCGTCGGTTGCCTCCTGCTTCAGCGGCGCCGCCGCTGCCCCGTGCGCGGAGGCGTCCTAGTGCCGGGAGGGCATGTTGCGCGGGAGCTTCTCGTCGGCGTCGGACGGCGGCAGGGGCGGCGTGGCCGGGGCGTGGTGGCGGCAGCTGCTCCACGGCACGGAGTCGACGGAGCCGGTGGAGGAGCCCGGCGAGTGGAGGGAAATGCTGCTGCTGCCGCCGCTGCTGCTCGGTGGTGCGTGGTCATGGCACGGCGCGCCAAGAAGTTGACGACGCCGGTGGTGAGCCGCGGCGACGTGGAAGAAGAAGAAGAAGCCGCGCACGTGCTGCTTGGATCAGCCATGGAATGTTCCTTTGGTGTCGAGTCGAAAGTTGAAACGACCGGAAGCGCGCCTCCATGGTTTTTATACCGGCGACAGGAGTTTGCTCGGAAGAGAACGAAGCAGGGGAGGGTAGAATTGGGATTATGTGGAAAAAAATGCTCTGCTTCCTGGTTTCCGAACTGTTTCTGGGTGCCTTTGCCTACTTGCCTTACTTTGCTGGGGCTACACAAAATGCAGGAATATTACACTGCAGCAATTGTAAAAGAAGATGGTAGCAGCCAAGTTTTTTTATTTCGGAAACGAAAAATTTTTGGACGCCGCCGAAATACGTGAAATTTCAGAAATTCTCTCAGATTTTGAGTTTTCAAAACTCAGTAAGTTTTAGATTGAATCTGGCTTGAAATTTCAGGGTTACAAGTATTTCGGACCCCACCAAAATATGCGGATCTGTGATCATGGAAAATCATGGTGGTAATATTACTCGTTGTAGCTGAGCTAGCCTACTTAAGTATGATCAAGTGGGAGTAGCTAGAGAGTGGTAGTGGTATACACTCCACTGCGCTTAAATGTTGAGCGAGCGAGTTTAGCCGCACGTGAGTCAATGCTGAGGTCCATTGCACCTGACCTTGTCATATTCGCTCCGAATTAGGCAGTGGCTACCATTTGGCTAGGTAGGAAAGTGCGGCTTGCCGAACCCGATAGCACCGCTACTAGGTATAGTCATATCCAGTCCGATAATACAGTCATTGGAGCGTTGCATATATAAAAATTTACATGATATTGGTTAAATACAATACCACATATCAAATTATTATCTATGAACTGACAGAAAATTTTAGACAACTACAATGCCTCTATTCTGGTGAAGCCGCAGCTCTAAAGAAGGAACTAATCACTTATAATAGTAACGGTCTGGTTCACTACAACACTTTGAGCATGTAGTGGAAATGCAACATGACATAACAAAAGCAAGTCCTAACGATGATCCAAGCATGTAGTAGAATTGGGATTATGTGGAAAAAAAAATGCTCTGCTTGCGTTTGTTGCTTAAATTCAAATCATCCAAATCATCACACTTCTTCCATTTCTCATCATCCTTCGACATGTCATAGCAATGAAGCAAGGTAAATGGCTTTTCTTTCTTAATCTTCCCCTTCTTGGTCCTCTTCTCCTCTCCTTTGAACAAGTTTTATGCAATGTTGTACTACATGAAAACAAAACAAGTTAGCACTCAAACACTAACAACAAGTATGATGAACATGGATGAAATGACACTTACTCTACCGTCCTCATTAGCGCCACTTGGGTTCAACTTGTCAACCGCCTTTTGTGCGGCCGCCCACTTTTGACAATCCTTGTTGATTGTCGACCATTGGGACCGAAGAGATCGGCCGGAGCGGTCAATTCCACTCACGTTGCAACCATCGGGTCCAGTTCGCCGGCGCCGGACCGCGCTGGGCGAAGGTGGCGCGGAGGAGAGAGTGCAGCGCGAGCACTAGTGTGTGACGCGCGCGGAAGTGGCGCCCCAAATACACAGCACGCGTTGGCGATTCGGACCTCACGCCCAACTCTATATGTCGCGCGCGCGGTTATTGCGCGCCCGCTGGAGCCACTCAGCCGATTGCGCACGTGCTAAAATGGCCAAATTTGCAGTGCGACGCTTGTTTAGCGCGGCTGTTGGAGATGCTCTTAGGCAGGACGTGCATGCATGCATGGGTGCATTGCACCTCGCGCCCAGCCAGCACCACAGCAGGCAGCAGCGCTACTCCTTCACCGGTTCCAGGAGGTTACGTCCCCTTTGATTAGTGTCGGTGTCAAAACCGGCGGATCTCGGGTAGGGGGTCCCGAACTGTGCGTCTAGGCGGATGGTAACAGGAGACAAGGGACACGATGTTTTACCCAGGTTTGGGCCCTCTTGATGGAGGTATTACCTAAGTTTTAGAATGTCTTGTTTAAGAGACTCAGTATTTTTTGTTTTGATTGGAATTCCTTTCCTTTATGGAATACCATTCTGAACAAAACCCTACGTCTTGCTTGATTAATATTGATGATGTGTGTTACAAGAGTGGATCTACCACGAGATCAAAGAGGCTAAACCCTAGAAGCTAGCCTATGGTATGATTGTTGTTCGTCCTATGGACTACAGCCGTCCGGTTTATATAGACACCGGAGAGGGCTAGGGTTACACAAAGTCGGTTACAAAGGTAGGAGATCTACATATCCAGATCGCCAAGCTTGCCTTCCACGCCAAGGAAAGTCCCATCCGGACACGGCACGAGTCTTCAATCTTGTATCTTCATAGTCTTGGAGTCCGCCGATGATGATAGTTCGCTATCCGGACACCCCTAGTCCGAACTCCTCAAGAGTAGCCCGAACCGGGCTTCACGACGACGAGTCCGGCGATATTGTCTTCGGCGTTGCAAGGCGGGTTCTCCTTCAAACTTTATATTCCCGTCGAATAGTGTCCGCTTCCTTATAAATGTTGCGCTCTTGGCTTCTACGCCTAATAATGGCCTTCTTCCACGTGTCGTGCGAATGCGAAAGGCTGGGGTATTTTACATTTTACCCCTAGCCGTGCGAACGAGCCGCCTATAAGAGAGGCGAGGATCTAGATCCAGCTCACACCATCCTCCATCCGCAAGTTCTCATCAAGCGCCTCGACAAAAATCCATCCCATCATGGATAGCCGACGCTGCTCCTCCTCTCGCGCCCCAGCCCTAAGCCAGAGATTGGGGAGATGCTCGATTCCCACACAATGAGCTAGTGGCACTCCAAACCGAGGATATCTTCCCCAGCTTTCATGGCTCGGTTCGAGCGGACTAGCCACCTACAAGGGTGGAAAGCAGGCGGAGAGCGCCCCCAACCCTTCCAAAGGGGAGCGGGTATGCTTTGTCCCCTATCTAATAAGGGGACCGGATTTCCCATACATCCTTTTCTCTGGGGCTCCTAGAGTTCTACGGACTCAATTTCACCACCTCACGCCCGCCTCCATTTTGCACATCGCGGGCTTCGTAGCTCTTCTTGAGCTGTTCTTGGGCATCGAGCCCCATTTTACGCTGTGGAAGAGATTGTTTTGTCTCGCACCCGTTCTCATGAGGGGTCGATATATGAAGTGGGCGGAGCCGAAATATGCGCATCGCCGGACCGCTATCTATCCGCACCCGAAGAAGGCTTCCAAGACTGGCCTTGAATGGTTCTACATGGAGGACGCCTCTCTGCGGATCCAGTTGGATCGGCCTCCGGAGTTCAACAATGCTCCCTTGAAGAAACGCTGAGTTGGCGCCCATGAGCCCTCAACGGAAGATGATAGGGCGCCCATTATCGATGGGCGGATTAGGTTATCGCCCACTCCGGATTGACCATGATTGGAGGCATGGCCACGTGCATTATGCGAGGGTGCAGCCACTCCAATATAGGGGCCACCCTATGTGGGATTTCAACGGGAAGATGACGCCACCCGTCATGGCCGCAAAGGGCGTGCTCGGCAGCCCGATCCGCAAAGATCCCGTCCGCTTGTACAAGGGAGAGGAGGAGGATTTCCTGCACGAATCCGTTGAATGGATTCTCTATGAATAACCCTCGGAGCTGGGTAGCGGATGTTCATCTACCCGATCCATACTTTTAAAGTCAAGTATCTTACTCGTGATTTCGACGCAGAGCTGCGCCGGGACATGGAGGGCATACGGGCCTAATTCCACAGCCCGAGGATCCGGAACGATCCTTGATCCGACCTCCAAGAGGATCCGGACATAAAGGTGGAGCTGATTGACGGGGTGTTCCACCAACTTAGCATGGACAATGCCCTAGTCGCCATTACGGCTGACTACCCTGGTTTGTTTCTGGCCACCCAGGTGACTACGACCGAGGTCTTGACACCATCATTTGATCCGCGCTCAATTCTGACCATCCCATACTGATGGTGCATCGCAGGAGGTGCCTTTAAGGCAGGAAGCCGAACCCGCGGCGGCCGACCAACAAGGGTCAGTCTGGCCTAGCGGGCGGAAGAGGAGTGCGACGCGAACCGAAACATCACCGCAACGGTACGGAGCACCGCTATTTTTAAGGGAAGGATCCCCAGGAGGTATATTAATGCTCATATTTTTTCCAGAAAGAGCGCTCGCCGGACAGTGTCCGGAGAGGTTGCCAATCAAGCCTCCGCCAGCCATGCTCCAACGCATGGTCCGGGAGGGGAGGCGAATACAAGGCATGAGCCGGACGCTCCTCCGATGGAGGATGCCGACAGGCTGTCCACCACCCGGTCTGAGGTGGAGAGCGCCATGAATCACGGGCGTCGCCGGACAGTTCTTCGTGACGCGTGTATCTCCCCGGAGGCGTTAAATGCCTTTGATGCGGAACGCGCACTCCGTGCCGCCAAGATGGGTTAGCGAGCCACGGAGCAAGATGTGAAAGACATACGGGTAAGTAATTTTAATAGTTATATATGCCAAGAGCCCGAGACTTAAAATAGTTGAAATAACTGATTTAAGGATCAATTATTATGCTGGTCTTACGGAGAAGAATACCCATCTGTCCCAGAGCTCCAAGAGTGCAAGGCCCAACTTGAGGTCAAGATCAAGCCGCCATACAGGGAGCCACAGAGACCCCACCGGTAAGACGACTTTGAAAAGATAATTATTTAACAAATCTGCGGCGTGAATCGACAATAATATTGCAGAGGCGCCAGACTAGATCCGGACAAGCAACAGCTATCTGCGTCGCCTAACGGCCAGCGAGAGGTGCTTATGAAGGTGCAGCAGAGAGAAACAAGCTCCAAGATGCCCACACCCAGCGAGGAGAAGAGCTGAAAGGTGTTCGGGCCCAACTGTCAGCTCCGTGAAGGAGAATCAGCGGCTTCGCCACGGCATTTATAGTAAGTGCTTGAACAAATTCCTTTGAAAAGAAGAATTGGCGAGGAAGTCGATTGACGAAATATGTCTTTAGGTGTGCTCACGAGTGTCGCCTGCTGGAGGAAATGCTCAGGTCAACGGGTGACCAACTTCCCGAGCTGGTGCAATTGCTCGAACGTGTTCGGCAAAGCGATGAGTGGCGCTGTTCATGCTTTATGGCCATCCGCCTCCCTACCCGAGGGCCTTCGTGAGCTTGCCGAGAAGCTTGTGAGCACGGCGACGCCTCCGCTTGTGGAAGATATCGGCCGCCGTCGTGGCGCTAGGGAGGCTGGGCCATGGTGAAGACGTGTTACCCAAGGCTGACCCAAACCACATGGCCGAGGTCGGACCATGGGCCTGATGGGAAGGAGATCCTGTGAGCTTGATGTACGCCAAGTAGAACTGTCATGAAATATTCCCAACAGATCAGAAATTAGACAGCTGTTAGATGGCATTGAGGAGGAGTACAATCACCGGTTTGACGATGTAATTTGAAATGACATGTAAAATTCCTTCTAGCGGATTGTAGATCGTTTGTCTTTGCGGACTGTTTAGCTTCAACCTCGGGACCCAACAGTCCGAGTGTGTCCGAATACCCTTACGGTTATAAAAGAACCGGGCATGCATGGAGACAAGGCGTCGGGGTCATAATTGCTTTATCGGACAAGTGCCCAACTAGTTATGTTATATTACATGGTTAGTAAGAAACATCTTCCAGGGAGAATAGTTCCGTTAAGGGTTCCTTTCCCTGGGAGGCATGCCCTAAAGTGCAATGCTGGACTGCGAAAATAGCATAAAAAGCATCCGGGGGCAGATAAATAAGTAAGTAATAAATCATCTTTCAAGTCACCGACCGAATATTCTCTTAAGAACGCTAGCTTTCGGCTTCACCCAGTCTGAGGTACACATCCGGCTGACCCGGCAGTAGCAATCGCAGAGGTGCTCCCTTTACCTCCTAGCCGAACAATCGGGAACGTAGGGGTAAGCACAGGAGCCAGGCAACCCAGCTTGGCCAAAACTTAAGTCATATCGATGCATACAATGGTGAATAAAAGGTACATGCGGAAGTATGACACATGTATTGGGCATGAAGCCCGTATGAATAAGCTTCTGTTAAAGAAGCCCCCAGGTATAATGAGTGACAGGAGCACATCAAGTGTGTGCGAACAAAGCGCAAATCAGCCTATAAAAGGTATTGAAAAAAAAGTGGGAAGAAGGAGGGGGACAAGAGACAGTAAAAAATATAAAAAGGTGGACGGGGGAGTGAGACGAACTCGGAGTCCGGCGTTAGGCGTAGAATCTTTGGAGACGGGCTGTGTTCCATGGGTTCGGCTTGAGTCGGTTGTCGGATGCGTTACGTAGACGGTATGCTCCGCCGGTCAGGACTTGGTCGATGATGAAGGGACCTTCCCACTTGGGCTTAAGTTTGTCATTTTTCTTGTCCGGCAGGCGTAGAACAAGTTCGCCAACATTGTAAGTTTTGGCCCGTACTTCTCTGCTTTGATATCTTCGAGCCTGCTGCTGATAAAATGCGGAACGAGCCTTTGCCACGTCCCGCTCCTCCTCTAAGGCGTCCAAACTGTCCTGCCGATCCAACTCGGCTTCTCTTTCTTCGTACATGTGCACACGAGGTGAGTCATGAATTATATAGCAGGGCAGAACTGCCTCTGCGCCGTATACCATGAAAAATGGTGTGAATCCAGTAGTTCGGTTTGGCGTGGTCCGCAGCCCCCAGAGTACGGAGTCAAGCCCCTCTACCCAGTGCGTGTTAGATTCCTTGAGGGACCGCACTAGTCTGGTTTTGATGCCGCTCATGATTAGACCATTTGCTCGCTCGACTTGACCGTTAGTTTGGGGGTGATAGACTGAAGCGTAATCGAGCTTGATGCCCATGTTTTTGCACCAGAGTTTAACCTCGTCGGCCGTGAAGTTCGTGCCTGTTGGGGAACGTTGCAGAAAATTAAAATTTTTCCTACTGTTTCACCAAGATCCATCTATGAGTTCATCTAAGCAACGAGTCATGGGAGAGATATTGCATCTACATACCACTTGTAGATCGCGTGCGGAAGCGTTCACTAGAACGTGGATGATGGAGTCGTACTCGCCGTGATCCAAATCACCGATGACCGAGTGCGAACGGACGGCACCTCCGCGTTCAACACACGTGCGGGACGGAGACGTCTCCTCCTTCTTGATCCAGCAAGGGAAAGGAGAGGTTGATGATGATGGCTCCAGCAGCAAAGACAACGGTGTGGTGGTGGTGGAGCAGCAAGATCTCGGCGAGGCTTCGCCAAGCTCGTGACGGAGGAGGAAGAGATGTAGCAGGGGGAGGGAGACGCCAGAGTTTCAGGGTGCGGCTGCCCCCTCCCCCTCCCTTTATATAGGCCCCCAAGGGGGCGGGGGCACCAGCCCTTGGGGATCCCATCTCCCAAGGGGGGCGGCGGCCAAGGGGGGTGGAGTGCCCCCCAAGGCAAGTGGGGCGCCCCCCCACCCTAGGGTTTCAACCCTAGGCGCAGGGGGTGGGCCAAGGGGGGCGCACCAGCCCACTATGGGCTGGTTCCCCTCCCCACTTCAGCCCATGGGGCCCTTCGGGATGGGTGGCCCCACCCGGTGGACCCCCGGGACCCTTCCGGTGGTCCCGGTACAATACCGGGTGACCCCGAAACTTTCCTGATGGCCGAAATACCACTTCCTAAATATAATTCTTTACCTCCGTACCATTCCGAAACTCCTTGTGACGTCCGGGATCTCATCCGGGACTCCGAACAACATTCGGTTTATCTGCATACTCATATTCATACAACCCTAGCGTCACCGAACCTTAAGTGTGTAGACCCTACGGGTTCGGAGACACGTGACATGACCGAGACGGCTCTCGGGCAATAACCAACAGCGGATCTGGATACCCATGTTGGCTCCTACATGCTCCTCGATGATCTCATCGGATGAACCTCGACGTCGAGGATTCAAACAATCCGTATACAATTCCCTTTGTCAATCGGTATGTTACTTGCCCGAGATTCGATCGCGGTATCCCAATACCTCGTTCAATCTCGTTACCGCAAGTCACTTTACTCGTATCGTAATGCATGATCCGTGACCGGACACTTGGTCACTTTGAGCTCATTGTGATGATGCACTACCGAGTGGGCCCAGATACCTCTCCGTCATACGGAGTGACAAATCCCGTCTCGATCCGTGTCAACCCAGACACTTTCGGAGATACCGTAATGCACCTTTATAGTTACCCGATTCACGTTGTGGCGTTTGGTACACCCAAAGCACTCCTACGGTATCCGGGAGTTACGATCTCATGGTCTAAGGAAGAGATACTTGACATTGGAAAAGCTCTAGCAAAACGAACTACGATCTTGTGCTATGCTTAGGATTGGGTCTTGTCCATCACATCATTCTCCTAATGATGTGATCCCGTTATCAACGACATCCAATGTCCATAGTCGAAAACCATGACTATCTATTGATCAACGAGCTAGTCAACTAGAGGCTCACTAGGGACATATTGTGGTCTATTTATTCACACGTGTATTACGATTTCCGGATAATACAATTATAGCATGAATAAAAGACAATTATCATGAACAAGGAAATATAATAATAATCCTTTTATTATTGCCTCTAGGGCATATTTCCAACAGTCTCCCACTTGCACTAGAGTCAATAATCTAGTTACATTGTGATGAATTGAACACCCATAGAGTTCTGGTGTTGATCATGTTTTGCCCGTGGAAGAGGTTTAGTCAACGGATCTGCGACATTCAGATCCGTATGCACTTTGAAAATTTCTATGTCTCCATCTTGAACATTTTCACGGATGGAGTTGAAGCGACGCTTGATGTGCCTGGTCTTCTTGTGAAACCTGGGCTCCTTGGCAAGTGCAATAGCTCAAGTGTTGTCACAGAAGAGTTTGATCGGCCCCGACGCATTGGGTATGACTCCTAGGTCGGTGATGAACTCCTTCACCCAAATTGCTTCATCGCGCCTCCGAGGCTGCCATGTACTCCGCTTCACATGTAGATCCCGCCACGACGCTTCGCTTGCAGCTGCACCAGCTTCTCGCTCTACCATTCAACATATACACGTATCCGGTTTGTGACTTAGAGTCATCGGATCTGTGTCGAAGCTAGCGTCGACGTAACCCTTCTGACGAGCTCTTCGTCATCTCCATAAACGAGAAACATGTCCTTTGTCCTTTTCGGTACTTCAGGATATTCTTGACCGTTGTCCAAAGTTCCTTGCGGGATTACTTTGGTACCTTCCTACCAAACTTACGGCAAGGTTTACATCAGGTCTGGTACACAGCATGGCATACATAATAGAACCTATGGACGAGGCATAGGGATGACGCTCATCTCTTCTTTATCTTTTGTCGTGGTCGGGCATTGAGCCGAGCTCAATCTTACACCTTGCAAGAGAGGCAAGAACCCTTTCTTGGACTGATCCATTTTGAACTTCTTCAAAATCTTATCAAGGTATGTGCTTTGTGGAAGACCTATGAGGCGCCTCGATCTATCTCTATAGATCTTGATGCCTAATATATAGCAGCTTCTCCAAGGTCCTTCATTGAAAAACTTTTATTCAAGTAGGCCTTAATGTTGTCCAAGAGTTCTATATCATTTCCCATTAAAAGTATGTCATCTACATATAATATGAGAAATGCTCTGAGCTCCCACTCACTTTCTTGTAAACGCAGCTTCTCCATAAGTCTCAGATAAACCCAAACGCTTTGATCATCTCATCAAAGCGAATGTTCCAACTCGAGATGCTTGCACCAGCCCATAAATGGATCGCTGGAGCTTGCATACTTTGTTAGCATTCTTAGGGTCGACAAAACCTTCCGGCTGCATCATATACAGCTCTTCCTTAAGATAACCGTTAAGGAACGCTGTTTTGACGTCCATCTGCCATATCTCATAATCATAGTATGCGGCAATTGCTAACATGATTCGGACGGACTTAAGCTTCGCTACGGAGAGAAAGTCTCATCGTAGTCAATCCCTTGAACTTGCCGATAACCCTTAGCGACAAGTCGAGCTTTATAGATGGTGACATTACCATCCGCGTCCGTCTTCTTCTTAAAGATCCATTTGTTTTCTATCGCTCGCCGATCATCGAACAAGTCTGTCAAAGTCCATACTTTGTTTTCATACATGGATCCTATCTCGGATTGCATGGCTTCAAGCCATTTGTTGGATTCCGGGCCCGCCATCGCTTCTTCATAGTTCAAGGTTCACCGTTGTCTAACAACATGATTTCCGTGACAGGGTTGCCATACCACTGGTGTGGAACGTGTCCTTGTGGACCTCTGAAGTTCAAGAGCAACTTGATCCGAAGTACCTTGATCATCATCATTAATTTCCTCTCCAGTAGGTGTAGGCACCACACGAACATTTTCCTGAGCTGCACTACTTTCTGGTTCAAGAGGTAGTACTTCATCGAGTTCTACTTTCCTCCCACTTACTCCTTTCGAGAGAAACTCTTTTTCCAGAAAGGATCCGTTCTTGGCAACAAAGATCTTGCCCTCAGATCTTAAGTAGAAGGTATACCCAATGGTTTCCTTAGGGTATCCTATGAAGACGCATTTTTCTGACTTGGGTTCGAGCTTTTCAAGTTGAAGTTTCTTGACATAAGCATCGCATCCCCAAACTTTTAGAAACGATAGCTTAGGTTTCTTCCCAAACCATAATTCATACGGTGTTGTCTCAACGGATTTAGACGGTGCCCTATTTAAAGTGAATGTAGCTGTCTCTAGAGCGTATCCCCAAAATGATAGCGGTAAATCGGTAAGAGACATCATAGACCGCACCATATCCAATAGAGTGCGATTACGATATTCAGACACACCGTTACGCTGAGGTGTTCTAGGCGGCGTGAGTTGTGAAACGATTCCACATTTCCTTAAGTGTGTACCAAATTCGTGACTTAAGTATTCTCCTCCACGATCTGATCGTAGGAATTTTATCTTTCGGTCACGTTGATTCTCTACCTCATTCTGAAATTCCTTGAACTTTTCAAAGGTCTCAGACTTGTGTTTCATTAAGTAGACATACCCATATCCACTCAAGTCATCAGTGAGAGTGAGAACATAACGATATCCTCCGCGAGCCTCAACGCTCATTGGACCGCACACATCGGTATGTATGATTTCCAACAAGTTGGTTGCTCGCTCCATTGTCCCGGAGAACGGAGTCTTGGTCATCTTGCCCATGAGGCATGGTTCGCATGTGTCAAATGATTCATAATCGAGAGACTCCAAAAGTCCATCAGCATGGAGCTTCTTCATGCGCTTGACACCAATGTGACCAAGCCGGCAGTGCCACAAGTATGTGGGACTATCGTTATCAACTTTACATCTTTTGGTATTCACGCTATGAATATGTGTAACACTACGCTCGATATTCATTAAGAATAAACCATTGACCATAGGGGCATGTCCATAAAACATATCTCTCATATAAATAGAACAACCATTATTCTCGGATTTAAATGAGTAGCCATCTCGTATCAAACGAGATCCAGATACAATGTTCGTGCTCAAACTTGGCACCAAATAACAATTATTAAGGTTTATAACTAATCCCGTAGGTAAATGTAGAGGTAGCGTGCCGACGGCGATCACATCAACCTTGGAACCATTCCCGACGCGCGATCGTCACCTCGCCCTTCGCCAGTCTCCGCTTATTCCGCAGCTCTGCTGTGAGTTACAAATATGAGCAACGGCACGGTATCAAATACCGGGAGTTACTACGAGTCTTGGTAAGGTACACATCAATTACATGTATATCAAATATACCTTTAGTGTTGCCGGCCTTCTTATCCGCTAAGTATTTGGGGCAGTTCCGCTTCGGTGACCCTTCCCTTGCAATAAAAGCACTCTGTCTCGTGCTTGGGTCCATTCTTTGACTTCTTCCCAGCAACTTGCTTGCAGGCGCGGCAACATCCTTGCCGTCCTTCTTGAAGTTCTTCTTACCCTTGCCCTTCTTGAACTTAGTGGTTTTATTGACCATCAACACTTGATGTTCTTTCTTGATTTCAACCTCTGCTGACTTCAGATTGAGAATACTTCGAATGGTCTTCACCATCCCCGCATATTGTAGTTCATCACAAAGCTCTTGTAGCTTGGTGGGAGCGATCAAGGATTCTGTCAATGACCGCCTCGTCCGGGAGGTTTATGTCCACTGGGACAAAGTGTTGTGCAACCTGACATTTTGAGTATGTGTTCACCGATGTAACTGTTTTCCTCCATCTTACAACTATAGAACTTGTCGGAGACTTCATATCTCGACCGGGCATGAGCTTGGAAAACTAGTTTCAGCTCCTCGAACATCTCATATGCTCCGTGTTGCTCAAAACGCTTTTGGAGCCCCGGTTCTAAGCTGTAAAGCATGCCGCACCGAACGAGGGAGTAATCATCAAGACGAGACTGCCAAGCATTCGTAATGTCTTGGTTCTCGATGGGTGCATCACCTAGCGGTGCTTCTAGGACATATTGTTTCTTGGCTGCTATGAGGATGATCCTCGTGTTTGGACCCATCCGAATAGTTGCTGCCATCGTCTTTCAGCTTGGTTTTCTCTAGGAACGCATTGAAGTTCATGGTGACATTAGCGTTGGCCATTTGATCTACAAGACATTTTGCAAAGATTTTAGACTATTGTTCATGATAATAAAGTTCATCTAATCAAATTATTTAATGAACTCCCACTCAGATCAGACATCCCTCTAGTCATCTAAGTGTTACACGATCCGAGTCGACTAGGTCGTGTCCGATCATCACGTGAGACGGACTAGTCATCATCGGTGAACATCTTCATGTTGATCGTATCTTCCATACGACTCGTGTTCGACCTTTCGGTCTCCGTGTTCCGAGGCCATGTCTGTCCATGCTAGGCTCGTCAAGTTAACCCTAAGTGTTTATGCATGTGTAAAACTGTCTTACACCCGTTGTATGTGAACGTAAGGATCTATCACACCCGATCATCACGTGGTGCTTCGAAACGACGAAGTTTAGCAACGGTGCACAGTTAGGGGAGAACACTTCTTGAAATTGTTGTAAGGGATCATCTTATTTACTACCGTCGTTCTAAGTAAACAAGATGCATAAACATAATAAACATCACATGCAATTATATAGTAGTGACATGATATGGCCAATATCATATAGCTCCATTGATCTCCATCTTCGGGGCTCCATGATCATCTTGTCACCGGTAAGACACCATGATCTCCATCATCGTGTCTTCATGAAGTTGTCACGCCAACGACTACTTCTACTTCTATGGCTAACGCGTTTAGCAATAAAGTAAAGTAATTTACATGGCGTTCTTCAATGACACGCAGGTCATACAAAAATAAAGACAACTCCTATGGCTCCTGCCGGTTGTCATACTCATCGACATGCAAGTCGTGATTCCTATTACAAGAACATGATCTCATACATCACAATATGTCATTCATCATTCATCACAACTTCTGGCCATATCACATCACATGACAATTGCTGCAAAAACAAGTTAGACGTCCTCTAATTGTTGTTGCATCTTTTACGTGGGTGCAATTGGGTTCTAGCAAGAACGTTTTCTTACCTACGAATAACCACAACGTGATTTTGTCAACTTCTATTTACCCTTCATAAGGACCCTTTTCATCGAATCCGCTTCAACTAAAGTGGGAAAGACAGACACCCGCCAGCCACCTTATGCAACTAGTGCATGTCAGTCGGTGGAACCGGTCTCACGTAAGCGTACGTGTAAGGTGGGTCCGGGCCGCTTCATCCCACAATACTGCTGAAGCAAGATAAGACTAGTAGCGGCAAGCAAGTTGACAAGATCTACGCCCACAAGAAAATTGTGTTCTACTCGTGCAAAGAGAACTACGATAGACCGGCTCATGATGCCACCGTTGGGAACGTTGCGAGAAAATTAAATTTTTCCTCACGGTTTCACCAAGATCCATCTATGAGTTCATCTAAGCAACGAGTCATGGGAGAGAGATTGCATCTACATACCACTTGTAGATCGCGTGCGGAAGCGTTCACTAGAACGTGGATGATGAAGTCGTACTCGCCGTGATCCAAATCACCGATGACCGAGAGTGCCGAGCGGACGGCACCTCCGCGTTCAACACACGTGCGGACGGAGACGTCTCCTCCTTCTTGATCGAGCAAGGGAAAGGAGAGGTTGATGATGATGGCTCCAGCAGCAAGACAACGGCGTGGTGGTGGTGGAGCAGCACCACTCCGCAGGCCGCCAAGCTCGTGACGGAGGAGGAAGAGATGTAGCGAGGGGGAGGCGCCAGAGTTTGGTCGGCTGCTGCCCCCCCCTCCCTTTATATAGGCCCCCAGGCGCGCCGCCCTGGGGATCCCATCTCCCAAGGGGCGCGGCCAAGGGGTGGAGTGCCCCCAAGCAAGTGGGCGCCCACCCTAGGGTTTCAACCCTAGGCCCAGGTGGGCCAGGCGCACCAGCCCACTATGGGCTGGTTCCTCCCCACTTCAGCCCATGGGGCCCTCCGGGATGGGTGGCCCCACCGGTGGACCCGGGACCCTCCGGTGGTCCCAGACAATACCGGTGACCCCAAACTTTCCCGATGGTCAAATACCACTTCCTATATATAATTCTTTACCTCCGGACCATTCCGAACTCCTCGTGACGTCCGGGATCTCATCCGGGACTCAACAACATTCGGTTTACTGCATACTCATATTCATACAACCCTAGCATCACCGAACCTTAAGTGTGTAGACCCTACGGGTTCGGAGACACGAGACATGACCGAGACGGCTCTCGGGCAATAACCAACAGCGGATCTGGATACCCATGTTGGCTCCACATTCTCCTCGATGATCTCATCGGATGAACCACGACGTCGAGGATTCAAACAATCCGTATACAATTCCCTTTGTCAATCGGTATGTTACTTGCCCGAGATTCGATCGTCGGTATCCCAATACCTCGTTCAATCTCGTTACCGCAAGTCACTTTACTCGCATCAGAATGCATGATCCCGTGACCGGACACTTGGTCACTTTGAGCTCATTGTGATGATGCACTACCGAAAGGGCCCAGCGATACCTCTCCGTCATACGGAGTGACAAATCCCAGCCTCGATCCGTGTCAACCCAAGACACTTTCGGAGATACCTGTAATGCACCTTTATAGTCACCCGATTCGTTGTGACGTTTGGTACACCCAAAGTACTCCTACGGTATCCGGGAGTTACGATCTCATGGTCTAAGGAAGAGATACTTGACATTGGAAAAGCTCTAGCAAAACGAACTACACGATCTTGTGCTATGCTTAGGATTGGGTCTTGTCCATCACATCATTATCCTAATGATGTGATCCCATTATCAACGACATCCAATGTCCATAGTCAGGAAACCATGACTATCTATTGATCAACGAGCTAGTCAACTAGAGGCTCACTAGGGACATATTGTGGTCTATTTATTCACACGTGTATTACGATTTCCGGATAATACAATTATAGCATGAATAAAAGACAATTATCATGAACAAGGAAATATAATAATAATCCTTTTATTATTGCCTCTAGGGCATATTTCCAACAGTGCCGTTATCAGTGATGATGCTGTGGGGGACGCCCAAACGGTGTACTACCCCGGATATGAAGTCTATCACCGGTCCGGATTCTGCCGTTTTAACCGGCTTGGCCTCAATCCATTTGGGGAATTTGTCCACCATGACCAATAATTATTTGTGCTTGTGGGTTCCCCCTTTAAGGGGTCCAACCATGTCAAGCCCCGCACATGAACGACCAGGTAATGGGTATAGTTTTGAGGCGGTGGGTGGCATGTGGCTCGATTAGCAAAGAGCGGCAACCGACGATCATTGGACTAAGTCCCGAGCATCTGCCGGGCTGTCGGCCAATAAAATCCTGTCGGAAGGCCTTGCCTACAAGGGCCCAAGCTGCAGCGTGGTGCCCGCTTGGTCCGGCGTGAATTTCAGCCAGAGATTTCGCCTTCCTCTTTGGAGATACACCTTTGAAGGACTCGGTTGTGCTTTTCTTATAAAGTTCTCCCTCATGGACCTTGTAGGCTTTAGATCGCCGAACTATGCAGCGGGCCTCATTTTGGTCTTCGGAAGTTCTGCCGCATTAAGTAGGCTAGGAATGGTTCTGCCCACGGGCAATTACTGCCATTATTTCGTGAGTGAAGGTGTTATTTCATTGGTGAGCCACCGATTGTGTCGAATGGTTTGAGTTAGGTGATGGAGCTGGCTCGGATTGTTATTTCGGACTCCTCTTCCCATAATACGGATGGCTTAAAGAGCCGTTCCGGGAAGATGTTTGGAGGGACGGCGTCTCGTTTCAGCGCCGATCGTGCTAACACGTCTGTTGCCTGGTTATTATCCTGGGCTACATGGTGGAATTCGAGTCCTTCGAACCGAGCTGACATTTTTAGGACGGCGTTGCGGTAAGCTGCCATTTTTGGATCTTTGGCGTCAAAGTCTCCATTTACTTGGGATATTGCGAGGTTTGAATCCCCGCACACCTCTAGGCGTTGAATGCCCATGGAGATTGCCATCCGGAGGCCATGTAGAAGGGCCTCGTATTCGGCTGCGTTGTTGGAGTCCATGTACATTATTTGAAGTACGTATTGGATTGTGTCTCCAATTGGGGACGTCAGGACGACGCCAGCCCCCAAGCCAGCCAACATTTTGGATCCGTCGAAATGCATGATCCAGTTGGAGTACGCGCCATACTCTCTAGGGAGTTCGCGGTCCATTTGGCGACATTAAGTCAGCGAGAGCCTGCGACTTTATAGCTCGCCGTGGTTTGTAGGTTATGTCAAATGGTAAGAGCTCGATAGCCCATTTTGCAATCCTGCCCGCCATGTCGCGATTGTTTATAATATCGTTGAGAGGTACTTGAGGCCACCGTTATTGAACACTCTTGAAAGTAGTGTCGCAGCTTCGGGATGCCATGAACACCGCACGCTATCTTTTTATAATGTGGGTACCGGATTTGCATGGAGTTAGAACGGTGGATCGTAGTACCTCGGTTTTGAAGAGGAATCTGTGCCTTCTCATTTCTCGTTCAACGACGAGTACCGCTACCGACAACTTGATGTGTTGCTGCGATATATAATAACATAGGTTCGCCCGGGTTGGGCACGCCGAACCGGATTGGTTTCAGATGGCCTTTATTTCTTCGAAGTCCGGCTGTGGCAGCATCCGTCCATTCGAAATGTTCGTGCGCGGAGGAGGCGGTAGAGGGCGAGCCTTTTCTCCCAAACGGGAGATGAAGCGACTTAAGGCCGCTACGCATCCGGTTAGTTTTGTATCTGCTTGAGGTCTTTTGGAATATCCAATTGTGACAGAGCTCGGATTTTGGCCGGTTTGCTTCAATTCCTCTACGGATAAGATGAAGCCCAAGAGCTTTCCGGTGGTACGCCAAGACGCATTTTCCGGATTGAGCTTAATGTCATATGCTCGGAGGTTGTCGAATGTCACCTCAAGTCTTCTACTAGAGTTCCGACGTGTTTGGTCTTGACGACCACATCGCCTCACGTATGCCTCTACTGTTTTGCCTATCCGGGTAGCCGACATGTTTGAATCATGCGCCGATATGTTGCGCCGCGCGTTTTGAGTCCGAAGGGCATTGTGTTGAAGCGAGAATGGCCCATATGGAGTAATGAATGCCGTTATGGCCTGATCTTTCTCCGCCATCTTGATTTGATGGTATCCGGAGTATCGCCGAGGAAGCACAATGAATCGTGCCCTGCGGTATCATCGATGATTTGGTCGATGCAAGGGAGGGGAAAGGGTCCTTTGGACAGCCTTGTTAAGGTCTTTAAAATCGACGCAGAGGCGCCGAGGATTTGTCCTTTTTGGTACCATTACTAGATTGGCTAGCCAGTCCGGATGTTTTATATCTCGATGAATCCGCTTCTAAGAGTTTGGCTAGCTCTCTCCCATTGCCTGTCTTTTGGGTTCGGAAAATCGCCGAAGAGTTTGTTTGACTGGCTTGAATCCTTTTAGGATATTTAGGCTGTGCTCTGCCAGCCTGCGTGGGATTCCCGGCATGTCTGAAGGGTGCCAGGCAAAAATGTCCCAATTTTCCCGAAGGAATTCTCGTAGTCGGCCGACATCAGGACTTAATTGTGCCCCAATGGAGGCCGTCTTTGTGGGGTCCGTTGGATGGACCTGAAATTTGACTATTTCGTCTGCTGGTTTAAAAGAGGTGGACTTGGACCTCTTATCGAGGATCACATCGTCCCTATCCACCGTGGAGCGCAGCGTAGTTAGTTCCTCCGCCGCTAGGGCTTGGACAATGCCTCTAGGGCCGGTCTGGCTGTCTTATTTTCAGCGTAGTGTCAGATCCGATCATCGGCGAGAGTGATTATCCCATTGGGTCCGGCATTTTGAGCTTCATGTACCCGTAGTGGGGTATAGCTTGGAAGATTGTGAATGCCTCTCGCCTAACAAAGCGTGATATCCGCTGCCGAATGGGGCCACTTGGAACGTGACCTCCTCGGACCTGTAATTGTCCGTTGAGCGAACACTACATCTAGTGTGATTTTTCCCTGCAGCGTGCTTCTCGACTAGGGATTATCCTCTCAAGGTTGTGCTGCTTCGCTCAATGCGGCTCCAGTCAATTTCCAGTTTTTTGAAGGGTTTCCTCATAGATGAGGTTTAATCTCTGCCGCCATCCATGAGTACCTTAGTAAGACGGAAACCATACACTATCGGACTGAGGACCAATGCGGCTGGTGCTCTAGCTGTTCGGAATTTAGGTTCGTCGCTGGCGTTGAAGGTGATAGCCGTGTCGCTCCATGGATTTGTTGTTGCTACTTGGTAGACTTGGCGAGGCTGCGATTGTTCGCTTCCGCATGTTATTTAATGCGAAAGTCTCGAAGACTGTTAATACCGTACTGGTACTGCTGGGTTGGTTGCCCGGGGCTAAAAAGCCTCGCCACTTTTGGCCACTGCCGTAGTATCCAACACGCCGAAGGCTGTGTGTTGGAGTGGCGCCCTCCGTACTGTGGATTTTGCAGGGTCCGTTGAGCCATCCCTCCAGTACGGTTCCGTACCCCTTAGGGGGTTTTTGCTTTTTGGTTTTTAACCTAGGTGCTTGAGTATGAAGCATCCTTTTATTTTGGACTGGGTTTGTATTCAGGGCCGGATTGTCCCAAAACCTAGTTTCGGTTTTCCAGGCACTCTCCATCGCGCAGTATTTTTGTATGATGGTCGCTAGGTCGGCGAGGCGTGAAACTTCGCGACGATTGATGGCGTTTATGATTCCCTTGTCCGTGCAATTGTTGCAGAAGATTGAAATCGCGCTTTCTTCACGGCAGTCCTGTATCTTGTTCATAACCAGGAGGAATTTGGCCCAGTAATGATGTACTGTTTCATCGGGCTCTTGCCGTATTTGAGATAGATCGCTTATGTTTGGGTGGGCGGGTGGAATTAAGTTCGAACCCGCCTGATCCGAGGCTCAAAACAAGAAGCTTCGGATTCGAAGCTTGGTTTGTTGAGCGCTTTCCAACAAATCTGGTCCGATGCCCGACTTTAGGTTCAGATTTGATTAGCGTCCGTCCCTCCGCTGAATCCGGCATGGAGGATCCGAATCCGACATAGTTGGATTTTAACATAGAAGAAGAGTCGCCGATTGTTCCTCTACCACGACAACGTGGTGGGTAACTGGGAGAGTTAATTTCTCTCGATCGGTTTAAGCCCAATCGATCGTAGTCGGTAGCGACTCCTGGGCAGCGATGCGATCCAAGAGCTCGTTTACGGAGGAGAGCTCAATCGGATCTAGCCGCCGCGAATTCGAGCTGACGTGAAGATCGCTTTTAATGACTTGAGAGGTCATTGTCGGGCGGTGGCGAACAGCGGTCATGAGAAACCGCCTAGCGGATAGTCGGCCGCGGCCAAAGCTCCTTGACGATGGCGCCGCCTTTAAAGACGGGAGAAGGAATCCTTCCCGATGGTGACGGCACGAGGAACTCTCAATGAAAGCACCAATGTCGGTGTCAAAACCGCGGATCTCGGTAGGGGGTCCCGAACTGTGCGCCTAGGCGGATGGTAACAGAGACAAGGGACACGATGTTTTACCTGTGTTCGGGCCCTCTTGATGGAGGTAAAACCCTACGCCCCGCTTGATTAATATTGATGATGTGTGTTACTAGAGTGGATCTACCACGAGATCAAAGAGGCTAAACCCTAGAAGCTAGCCAATGGTATGATTGTTGTTCGTCCTATGGACTACAGCCGTCCGGTTTATATAGACACCGGAGAGGGCTAGGGTTACACAAAGTCGGTTACAAAGGTAGGAGATCTACATATCCGTATCGCCAAGCTTGCCTTCCACGCCAAGGAAAGTCCCATCCGGACACAGGACGAAGTCTTCAATCTTGTATCTTCATAGTCTTGGAGTCCGGCCGATGATGATAGTTCGGCTATCCGGACACCCCCTAGTCCGGAACTCCCTCAATTAGCCTGGCCTGTTTCCACGTCCATCCTTCCCCTTCTATCCTATCGATTACATGCTTTACCGATGGCGCAACCCCGTCAAATACAATTACGTTTCGGTGTTTTCACCCTTCCCATACAACAAGAATGAGTATAGCTCTGATGTCCTTTCCGCTGTGTCCGGTACCGGTCTTGCTTTGGCACCAATCTTGGAGCTTCTCTCCCCTCGACGGGATCCAGTCCTACTTGCCCGGAGCATGGCATATGACCGTCCAAACATGTCGTGCAAACACACAATCTAGCAGGAAGTGATTTATTGTCTCCTCTTTGTGGTCACAAAATGGGCATATGCCACCTGGTGATCTAGCCCTTGCCGAGCTAGGCGGTCTCAAGTCCAACACCTGTTCCGGAGTGCAAGCCAAGCAAAAAATTGACATTGCATTGGGGCCTTAGACTTCCACGTGAACGTGTGGAGGGAACCACTTCCCGGCTCTAGAACTTGGCCGCGTACGCAGATCTAGTCGAGAAACAATTGTTCATCTCCCAGGCCCATGCAATGGAGTCTTGTTGATCGTCGTGCAGTGTTTCCCTTGTGACTGCTGTCTAGAGGGTCAAGTACTCCTGTATTGGAGCTGGCGTGAGCTCCAGGCCAATATAACTTGCCCAAGTGTCCTAAGAGCGCCTGGTGCACTGTGCGCACATCATGTATCTTTCTTCTCACTCGCACATAGAGGTTCGGTGCTATCTCTTGGATCCTTTGTCCCTGCATCCACTGGCAGAGCTAGCTAAGATCCAATTGGGGAGGGGGAGGAGGGCAAAACATAAATATGAATGTTTGGGGGGCAAAAGACTATTTTTCCTAACCTTCCTTCCGAAAATATTTCTTTCACATATTTTATCAAAGCTGGGGGGGGGGGGGCATGGCACATGCAGCTTTCAACATAGCTCCGCCGCCGCCTGCACCCATCTATCTTCCCAGAACAATGTGTCCTTTCCAGTCCCCACCTTAGACACGACAGCAGCCTTGCAGAGTTGTAATGACTCCTTCAGTAGGCTGCTGTTGAATTCCGCCCATGCCTAGAGGGATCAGACCGTTGCAGCCATGGCCATCTTGGTTGCATCGCAATATTCAGCCACCCGAGGTTTGGGATGCCAAGACCTCCTACCCGCATAGGCATACAGATCAATTCCCAAGTATTTTATCAAAGCTGGGGGGGGGGGCATGGCACATGCATCTTTCAACATAGCTTTGCCGTCGCCTGCATCCATCTATCTTCCCAGAACAATGTGTCATTTCCATTCCCCACCTTAGACACGGCAGCAACCTTGCAGAGTTGTAATCACTCCTTCGGTATGTTGATGTTGAATTCCGCCCATGCCTAGAGGGATCAGACTGTTGCAACCATGTCCATCTTGGTTGCATCGCAATATTCAGCCACCCGAGGTTTGGGATGCCAAGACCTCCTACCCTCATAGGCGTACAGACCAATTCCCAAGCAGCGGAGCACTGACCACCAATCGCCTCAGCCCTAGTGCACCAAAGGAAGCTGCAGCAAATCTTGTTCATCGTTGAGATCATCTTCTGCGGAACATCGAGCGCAAGCATTGCATGGAGTGGAATGGCACATAGGACCGATTTGACTAGGAGGAGGCGCCCACTCTTGGGCATATGTTGGCCGCCTTCCATTTTGACAAAGTTGCAGCCAGCTAATCTACCAATCCCGATAGTTGACGGCCGATTGCTTGTGAATGGTGAGAGGTAATCCAAGATATTTGTAGGGAAAGGTGTCACTCGGGCATCCTAGTGCCGCCACCACCCTCTCCCATGTCCCAAGTATCCGTAGGGCAACGGATTGGGTAGGTCGCACTCTTGCTGAGATTTACATGCAGTCCCGAAGCTCCACCAAAGATCCGTAGAAGCGAAGAGCAAGCGTGCAGGTCTTGGTCATTTGGTTTGACGAAAATCATGACATCATCAGCGAACATCGAGAGACGGTGTTCCATTCTCCTCCTTTCCGCTCAAATCGCCTGGGCAATATTGGCGAGATGCGATTACCGCCCTATCCCCAACCGACAGATGTCCAAATTTTAAATGGGGCTAAGTTCAGAATTTTCCCATATTTCGCATAAGGCCCCAAAAACATGGTTCCCCGTATCTTCCCTCCATTTTCCCATTCATACACCGTCTGGCCAGAACACCCCATCCCCACACTAGCTCCGCCGCCCCCACCCCATCCATCGCTGCCCCTCCACCACATCCATCGCCACTGCCTCCACCATGCCGAAAGGCCACCACACCAAGGCTGCCCATCGCTAGAGATGGACGTCATCCACGGGACGGACCAATAGCCTTGCATCGCCCTCTCGCCATCGGCATCGTTGTCCTTTTGCCGGGCCGCCACACGATCTTTCTTTCCACCGCAACGGACTTATCCTCCGGCGCACCTGCTCACCATAGATTCGCTTCAACGCCACCGACAGCCATCGCACTCTCGGCGCCTACACTACCGCAAGAGAGGTGGTACTTATATCCCTCAACTTTTTGATCTCAACCAAAATAGATCTTAACTTGGTTACTTCTACTTTCTTTTTCAGCTTTAGAATTTAGTTCTTAGTTCAAGCAAACAATGGATGCTAAATATCATTTCTCCTTTCATAATTTGCTTGCCATGGCACGCCATAATACGGTTTAATTGATCATGTTTAGGTTTAATTGATCATGTTGGTTCCAGGTTTCTTTAATAGAAATCTGAGGAAAACCCTCTTTGCTAAAAAAATATGCTTAGAATTTCCCTTTATGATCACTATACGATCGTAATACGTGGTCGGTCATAATAACACTACTCCTGCATCAAGCTAAACAAGCTTAGATGTTCAAATACTAATCGTATTATTAAACAGAGTTGTTTAATTGGTCGCTAAATGTTCCTAAATTAGTTTCGAAATGCATGTTCGCCGCCGTGTGTATCTCATAGATAAGACACGGCAGCCGCCCACCTCGGGATTGTGGGTCGTCCCTGTGCCTCGATTCTCCGTTTCATCAAGGCTCGATTCTATTTCGCCTAAATTACCGCCGGGCCACTTGTTGCCCCTGACGCATGACTTAGGAGGAGACGCTGACTAACAGGAGGCTAGGAGGCGCCGCCTAACAGCTACATCGCTGCTCGAAGGCCACTGCGTTTACCTTCCCAAATTGCTCAGTGGCTCAGGCATCACCCACCAAGCCAACCCGATTTATCCCGAGATACGCCCTCAACACTCGCAGCCACTCCTCATCACCCATTTTCTAATTGATTCATTACTCATTTAAGGACTGTCATTAGGGTTTGTTGTGTGCCTGCTACCTACACTTAATGGTTCAGATGTATATCGGTAATATTTAGTACCTCTAAAGTTCACTGTGGTTTTCAAAAATTCTAGCCCTAATGTAAACTAGTCATTTTGGATTGTTGATCGAGTGACATCGACCCAGACACATCGCAAGCCAGGTTTGTTGACAATTTTACTTGTCTTTCTTACTCATTCGATATAATATCCAATTATTCACGCCGATTAGTTGCAAACAATAAGTGCTAGACAAACTTCTTCATTCAGATTTTGACGTCTTTTATCAGTAGCTACATTCGCATACTTGTCCTAATAAGCTCACAAGTAAATGATTGATTCACTACATCTATGCTTGCTTTGTCATATTTGTTGTCAATATTCTTTACTTAGTGGACCACCCTGCTTCTAAATACCGAACCGAGACCTGAGTGAATAGTATTTCTCTATGTAATCTCTTCCATCATGTGTGGGTAACTAACAACGATTGTATAGAAAGAAAGTGTCATTTCCATTTTTACATAGGTTTCGATCTTTACATGGAATACAATCATTACTTGCTTTGTGTCGCACTACCAACACTCCACCCTTGAAGCTAAACATTACGCCACTCATAATTGCTTAGTTTATTTGTTCAAATACTTAATTTCATATGATTCTATTCCTACTTCAGCTTTGAAATGTGTGTCATCTATAGAGACATAAGGGGTTTATATTTCAGTGTGGTCTGGTCAAGACGGTTGGGGAGGTGAACTTTGCATATGCAGGGTTTATAGGAGACACTATCCGAGTTGAATCCGCAATGCATTCCATAGATAATCCACTACTTTTATGTATTCATGAATCTTTATTCTAACAGATCATAATGATTATGAGCTGTGCGCATGAAAAGAATAAAGCGTAACAATGCCATGGCTGTCAAACTTGGCATTAAGGGACTAAAATCAAGTCTGGATGCAATGCAATGCAAACGCTTCCACCCATGATTCATGCTCGTAATATGATCCTAACAAAGGATTCTGAGCCAGAGGGAGACCTAAGTCAATGTAGCTCCCTAGTGGAGGAGTCGAGGAAGATGCCCTATCTTATTCACCCATCAAGGTACTTGCTCTAACTTTCCAAGGTTACATTGCTCGCATATTCGCAACCGATGCTTTTCATTGCTTCTACTTTGTTGAACTGCCATTAGCTTAGTTTACACATCGTATGTGAATACCTGCCTATCTATTTTCAGACATATTCCATCCGTCATCATACCATATTTATCCATTCAAATGTTGTTCTTGTGTATCGACGCTCAAAAGGAAGAGGGCTTATTGTCGATCGTGGAGGAGCACAAGCAAAGTATTTGAAAAGGTAGTGGCACCCGATAAATCAAATAGCGATTAGGTGAAGGTAATATCACCCGACCCACAAAATACCCCAACTCTAGCGCACTCTAGCCCTACTACATCGGTCATTTCGATGCCCCAACTCAAAGAATTCTAACCGCAACAAATATTGATTATGCCAATGATATAGCACCAAATTGACGACGAAAACCCCCATTCCAAAGAAAGAGTACACCAAATCCAGCTACAACCTTTTCGAACAGAGAGAGCCCCAATTGAATCAAATAGGACCCCTGCCCATTTCTTCCCGCTTAGAAGACGGCTTATGTTGTCGTCAGAACTTTGTGTACATCTTTCCTTCATGGAAAGATTATACCGCATACGTAACAATTTCCATTTCCTCCAACTTACGCTGTAAGTAATGTATTAATGTTATTCATGGTCATTATCGCATATGTTTCTCGCTAATGTAAGACACAAGATTTCATTCTTTAAATAGGCGAGGAGCAAACCGATTGTGATGACGAGCAAGAGTTGTTGCGCTTTTCAAGCACTTTGTTGATGAAGTATCGCTCCTACCGAGGCAAGCGACTTCGATGGCAAGCCTCCGAACGAAATTTCTGAAAGTCTCCTTGCTACATTTATCCGACGTTGATCGAATAATCTTGTTACATTGGTCTCGCTGCAGCGTAAGGTACCCGTTTATGATATCACATCACAATTTGAACTACATTTCTGAATTTGCCTTGATGTCTCACTTGTAATGAAATCTGTAGCGTAAGAACATTCATTCTCAAGGGACCACAGTAATCTCGCAACTATACCGCATAATCGCATTGCTCGTGAGTACCTCTCGCCTCGTATGACCATACTTACTTTCATAGTTGTTTGATTATGTAGCATCACCGCACATGTTAGCCTCAGAATCGCCATTTGGTGGATATTATAAGATCCGTATGGACTTCTACACAAATTTAGAATCAACCCAATGTTTTTGAAGAGGTTTAGCTCGCAGTCCTCTTGTAAGGACTGAACGTGGTCTACTATACTTACATTAACAGTTACTTCTCCGTCTCCATAATATAAGAACGTTTGTACAAGACACCAGTTGTTCAAACACTCTTGTATTATGGGAAGAGGGATTGGTCATTTTTAGCATCCGCATCTTATCTCCTCGCCACCATTTACTAAAAAGATCAGATCTATATTTAATCTTACCAACAAGTAGAATACATGCATAATGCCAACAGAGTGTAGCCCATTGCTTCTGTCAAGACATTTTGTCCTCGTAACACTTGTACTTCCAGAGATTGGTAGTTGATTATGTAGCATCAATCTGCATCTTATCTTCATTATCCTCTATCCCTTCCAAAGATTATCATATCTATAATTACTCTCACAAATTGTGGAGTACAGCAATGCTTATGAAGAAGATTCGTGTGAAATTTTGAGTTATCCTTCCTTGACATGGAGAAGGGCATTATAAAGTGTGTTAACTGTTAATATAAGTCATCTTCTAAAGCCTTTATCCTCAAATGATATTTAATTTTCATACTCCCATCATTTATCATTGTTTAGTTTGCTTCTACCAAAATGCATGTTCGTAAGAACTATAAGTTCTAAGTTTTACTTGTAAAACCAAATTTCTTATTCATACCATGCACATTTTAATACTCCCTATATGTATGCTTGGTTTTGTGGATCTATAATCCAGGTGTGGTGAAGCAGCCCACGCTTGCACCTTGTCATCTCCTGTTTTATCTTACCGATGTGGTATGATATGAACATGCCATGCACATTATCCAAAATAGATACAATGATTTTCTTTGCCTTCATCTATGCTTGTTATGTTGACATGGTAATCCAAAGAGTGGTGAAGCTCTCAGATTATGAACAATGCCAAATTATGCTATTGATATTTTGAACTTACTTTATTTTCTAATTTGAAATTGGATAGAATTGATGTAACATTTATCATCTTTGTTTATACAAGTGCAAAACCTGTCATCTCCCTACTTTGTTTCAGTGATATGCCCGATGGCATGCACAAGTTCATCAAGGTCGTGAGACAAACCCAACATATATTGCAGCAAAGAAGGCAAAACATCTTGAAGATAGCGTAGACAACCCCAAAGTCTTGTCTTGATGCAGGTTCAAGTTACTTGAGACAATAGTCGACAAGCTCACAAAATTCGTTGTTCCAAACAGTTCGACTTCTTCACCCCAAGTTCTAGCAGTAAAGGCATTCTGAACTCAAATTAGACTTGAAGTCCTATTCTAAGAAACATTATGAGAACACCAATGAGAACCTCATCGTTAAACAGCTACACTCGAAGCTATGACCATGCTAGGCCGGTCTCACAGCTTGCTCAAGAGCCTTATGCCAGAGGTTCCTCTGCTAACTTGCTTGAACTGCCTTGGAAGTGGTCTTGGTTCATTATTTGTTGTTACCGCAATGGTGCCCAGTTTTTAATCTTCTTCATGCGCTTTATGATCATAGGTATAACTTCGCTGCTCAAAGGATGTAATATACCTTAAACCTTTATTGTATAGTGTAGGTTTATTCTTAGTTACTATGTTGTAATTTCTTTATTGTATAGAGTAGGTTTGTTCTTAATTCCTACTAGTTACGCCATCATTCGCCATCCTAAAAAATCGATGTAGTCGACCGTCAAACATTCGATAACCGACAGTTTTTAGCGGGCCACAATTGGGCCGGCTCATGTTTTCTTGGGCCTGAATGATTGGGGCCTTCACACATATGCCAGCCCAAACTTACACCGCCTATATTTTAGTTGGGCCTTTGTTCACCCATTAGTTCGCCCAGTAGCGCTGGGCCATTAACAGTGAATATTGTAATCGCCTGTTATGGCCGAGATGAAACCATCGGCCTTTAGCAGCCAAAATGCATGTTGGGCCTCAATTTTTAGTCGTCGACGGCCTTCAAAGAAGTGTAGATGTAAATACAGGGCCCGCTTAGCTCATTTCGGGTCACTCAGTCGAACATATCTCGCCTTAGTTGGCCCATCGATATCATGGGCCTTTAAGAGGTCGAAGCTTAGTACAGCATCAACGGTCAATTACGCGACATGCCTTTAACAGGCCCAAAGTCACGCTGGGCTTAATCATGCCACCTTTAGCACGGGCCATTAGTGGGCCTGATGTCCCGTCGACCATATATGGCCCATGGGCAAGACGGCCATTCCTCAGCCAAAGTCACACCGGTTGAAATGGGCCCATGTTCACATCAGCCTCTAACAGCCAAGTCACTGGTAGAAGGGCCCGAATATTCGCTAACAATTTACGGGCCAGATCCGCTTTGGGTCATAAATGGGCCCAAATATTGGGCTTAACACCATGGGCCGATCCGCTTCGCCGTAAATGGGCCCAAATATTGGGCACAATTAACGGGCCAGATCTGGTTTCGCTGAATGGGCCTTTATTAAGGTCGTTATTGGGCCCGCCCACTAGTACCGATGAAGTTCTACTGTGCCTTTGACTAGGCCGCCTTAACCTATATGGGCCTCATGGCCCAAAGCACGGTCAACGCACCATAGGCATGTCTCTCCAATGGACGCTACATCCGCCCATCGACGAAGCCGACAGTAGTTCCTTCGCCAATCGTAATTTTACACGCGGAAATTTCCCATCGCCGGTCTGAACGGGTTATCGGATCCAAAATCCGACTTGATAGCTTAACGGCGCTCGTTACGGTGGATGCCACGGTTCGGTCACCCTTGACAAAGCACTTTCGCGGACGTGATTTATCGTCATGGAAGTGGACACTTCCGATGATATTTTGGTAATGTCATGGAACACTTCTACAAAGCATTGTATGACTATCTTGATTCGCCATAAATTTGTCATGGATGTACATGCATAACAAAAATGCGACCTAGTGTGACAAACACGATCATCATGGAAGTGTATTTTTTGTAGGGATAAGTACTCACGTTGCTTTTTCTCCTTTCCCCCTTCCTTTCTTCTCTGGTTGTCGCAACTAGATGCTGGAGCCCAGAGCCGACGCCACTGCCGATGATGACTCCTACCACCTCAAGGTTTACTACTATGTGCAAGCCAGACGCATTTACCAGAGTAGTTTAGGAGGATCCCAAAGGGAGGCTCCGCCTCTTTTGATATGTATCCTTGTTTGTGCTAGCCTTCTTAAGACAAACTTGTTTCACTTATGTCCAGACTTCAGATATTGTCGCTCACGACTCGCCTATGATCGAGCACTTGTATTCGATCCCTCGAGGCCCTGGCTTGTATTATGATGCTTGTATGACTTATTTATGTTTTTAGAGTTGTTTTGTGATATCTTCCGTGAATCTCGATCTTGATCGTACACGCTATGCAGCATGATTAGTGTACGATTGAATCGGGGCGCTATAACCAAGGCAGAGGGCTCTTCATTGACGAGATGCCGAGTCATGGATCAAGCTGCTTCTAGTGGATAGTTGTGGTTGTTGCCCTCAGCCTCTTAAAATGTGCTAGCTATTACAATATATGTTAAGTATGTAGATATGGACCATATGGTTGTTGTCCCTAGCCTCTTAAAATGTGATAGTTGTTACTATGTTAAGTATGTAGATATGGACCATATGGTTGTCAAAACCATGTTACTAAGATCCTCCTTTTGTCGTAATAGTGTAACCACTATATATATGTTACTCAAATGTTGTTACCCAAGTTCATAAATTTTCATGGAAAGTATTAGTATCGCATACGTGTCATTGATTTTAAGCATGTGCCCGATGTCCGTAAGGCATTTGCATATTAATTGCCCATATTGCAAATTCACACACATGTTCACATAAGGAAACGATGTGTAACATACTAATCATCATACACGAGTACTGCAGACACATCGTGTGTGATACTCCTAGCCACCGCAAGCAACTAGTTTGCATTTTCAAAGTTTTTGTACACGTAATCACACACACGAAGTAATCGATGATTGCCCTGCGGTTGTAATTTCTCATTGCAAACATTTCATCCGAGTCGGTTGTTTGCCACGTATCACACGATCTTGTTTACATCGACTCGCTTGTGTTCTTTTGGCTCATCGCAAACAGCTAATCTATGTGAACTGATGTCATATCACACACATCTTGTTGTTGAAACGCTTCGGTGTTCCCTAATTGAAAACAGTTCGTCCGAAAGTTAACTATATGTCGATATCGCATTACATTGATATGGCTGCCTGTTTCGTTGTTCTACCTCATCACAAAAGTTCGAATGGATCAACTGTGTGTCCTCGTGACACACATTGTTATGGCTGCCTGCTTGTTCTCGCTCATCGCAGCAGTTTGAATGGATTAATCAGATGCCCTTCATCGCACATGCAACTAAAACCTGAACCTTGTTTGATGCATACATCGTCACTTAACGCTTTGCACCTGTTTTGATTTTTTACACCACCGCTTACATTATGCATCGCATACGCTTCAAAGAAGGGTCTATGATCATAGTGTTGCGTTAGCGCTTCCGCAGCAGTTGTATGGTCACGTAAACTTAACCATCTTTGATTAACGAGCTAGTCTAGTAGAGGCATAATACTACACTTTGTTTTGTCTATGTATTCACACATGTGTCAAGTTTCCAGCTAATACAATTCTAGCATGAATAATAAACATTTATTATGATATAAGGAAATAAAATAATAACTTTATTATTGCCTCTAGGGCATATTCCCTTCAGTCTCCCACTTTCACTAGACTCAATAATCTAGTTCACATCGCATGTGATTTAACACCGATAGTTCACATCGCCATGTGATTTAACACTCTATAGTTCACATCGCATGTGACCAATACCCAAAGGGTCTACTAGAGTCAATAATCTAATTCACATCGCCATGTGATTAACACCCAAAGAGTACAAAGGTGTGATCATGTTTTTCTGAGGAAGGTTTAGTCAAATCCGCCACATTCAGATCCATATGTATATTGCAAATTTCTATTTCTACAATGCTCGACGGCGCTGCTCTAGCTAAATGCTCCCACTTTCAATATGTATCCAGATTGAGACTTAGAGTCATCCAGATTAGTGTCAAAGCTTGCATTGACGTAACCCTTTACGATTTACTTTTGTCACCTCCATAACCGAACGTGTCCTTTTTTCACTAAGGATAATTTTGATCTGTTGTCCAAAGGATCCACCTCGATCACTATTGTACCTTGCTACGCCTTGAGCTTGGGTTGGTTTTGCTTGAAGAGGAAAGGGTGATGCAGCAATAGTAGCGTAAGTATTTCCCGCAGTTTTTGAGAACCAAGGTATCAATCCAAGAGGAGACCTCCAAAGTCCCACGCACCTACACAAACAAACCAAGAACTCGCAACCAACGCAATAAAGGGGTTGTCAATCCTTCACGGCCACTTGCAAGTGAGATCTGATAGAGATAGTATGATAAGATAAATATATTTTTGGTATTTTATAATATAGATGCAAAAAGTAAAGAGGCAAATAAAAGTAGATTGAAACTAAATATGATAAAAGATAGACCCGGGGCCATAGGTTTCACTACAGGCTTCTCTCAAGATAGCATAAGTATTACGGTGAACAAATTCATCATCGAGCAATTGATAAAAAGTGAATAATTATGAGATTATCAAGGCATGATCATGTATATAGGCATCACGTCCAACAATAAGTAGACCGACCGCCTGCATCTACTACTATTACTCCACACATCGACCGACCTCAGATCTAGAGTATTAAGTTCATAAGAACAGAGTAATGCTTTAAGCAAGATGACATGATGTAGAGGGATAAACTCATACAATATGATGTAAACCCATCTTTTTATCCTCGATGGCAACAATACAATATGTGCCTTGCAACCCTTTCTGTCACTGGGTAAGGACACCACAAGATTGAACCCAAAGCTAAGCACTTCTGCCATGGCAAGAACGATCAATTTAGTAGGCCAAACTAAACTGATAATTCAAGAGACTTGCAAAGATAGCTCAATCATACATAAAAGAATTCAGAGGAGATTCAAATATTTATCATGGATAAACTTGATCATAAACCCACAATTCATCGGATCTCTACAAACACACCGCAAAAAGAGTTTACATCGAATAGATCTCCAAAGAGAGGGGGATAACATTGTATTGAGATCCAAAAGAGAGAAGAAGCCATCTAGATAATAACTATGGACCCCAAGGTCTGTGGTAAACTACTCTCAACTTATCTGAGGGGCTATGGTGTTGATGTAGCCCTCCGTGGTCGATTCCCTCCTGCAGAGCGCCGACGAAGGCTCCAAGATGGGATCTCATGATACGAAGGTTATGGCGGGAATTGTTTCGTGGCTTCCTTGATGTTTTGGGGTACGAGGTATATATAGGAGGAAGAAGTAGGTCGGTGGTCGCCGAGGGGCCCATGAGACAGGGGCGCGACCAGGGGTGCGCTACCCTCTCTTGGCCGCTTTGGCTGCTTGACTTGCACTCCAAGTCCTCTCGATCACGCTTGTTCCAAAAATCACGCTCAAGGTTTCATTCGGTTTGACTCCGCTTGATATTCCTTTCTTCGAATACTGAAATAGGCAAAAACAGCATACGGGCTGGGCCTCCCTAGTAGTAGGTTAGTCCCAAAATGATATAAATGTAAAATAAAGCCCATAAACATCCAAAAGAGGTAATATAATAGCATGGAACAATCAAAATTATAGATACATTGAATACGTATCAAGCATCCCCAAGCTTAATTCCTGCTCATCCTCGAGTAGGTAAATGATAAAAACAGAATTTTTGATGTGGAATGCTACCTAGCATAATTCTCAATGTAATTTTCTTTATTGTGGCATGAATGTTTAGATCCAAATGATTCGAAAATAAAAGTTCATGTTGATAAAAGAAATAGTAACACTTCAAGCATACTAATCGAAGTAATCATGTCTTCTCAAAATAACATGGCAAAAGAAAGTTCATCCCTACAAAATCATATAGTTACGCTATGCTTCATTTTCGTCACACAAAGTTGTTCCCAACTTCTATACCCCCGATGACAAGCCACGCAATTGTTTCATACTTAAATAATCTCAAACGTTTTCAACCTTCACGCAATACATGAGTGTGAGCCATGGATATAGCATTATGGGTGGAATAGAATATGATGATGGGGATTGTGTGGAGAAGAAAAAAAAAGGAGAAAGTCTCACATTGACGAGGATAATCAACGGGCTATGGAGATGCCCATCAATTGATGTTAACATGAGGAGTAGGGATTGCCATGCAACGGATGCACTAGAGCTATAAATGAATGCTCAACAAAAGAAAACTAGTGGTGTGCATCCAACTCGCTGTTTCACGAAGACCTAGGGCATTTGAGGAAGCCCATCAGGAATATACAAGACAAGTTCTATAATGAAAAGTTCCCACTAGTATGAAAAGGACAATTGAAAGTGCAACTATCCCTAGGTGGTTTTGTAATTCATACAACATATAGCTCATTGAGCTAATGCTATTCCAGGATGAACATTTCGTAAAAGCTCAATGAATGGCATGGCATGGATGATGAAAGTGGATCCTCAAATGCTAATGACAAAGGATTGGCTCAAGCTCAAAAGCCCAAGACTCTTCATTTTATATTTTAGTGATTCATGATCACATTGAGTCTATAGGAAAAGCCAATACTATCAAGGAGGGATGAGGTGTTGTTTAATGAGCCTCTTGCTTCATGTGCTTAGTGATATGCTCCAAAACCTCAGCCTACTTTCTCACATCCACATATGACCTAAACCTAAAGCCAAAATCGGTCTCACCGTTCTTCCTATCCGCCAACCGATTCCATATGTCATAGCCACCGCCACAAACCATAGGCAAATTGGTTCCACTGGGATCCCGGTCTCACCGAGATGGATTGTAATCTCTCCTGCTTCCTTTTCAGAACTTTTCGGTCTCACCGAAGAGCGGATCGGTCCCACCGAGATTGCAATGTAAACTCTCTGCTTCCCTTTGAAACATTTTGGTCTCAATAAAAGAGCAAATCGGTCCCACCGAGTTTACTCGACCAACTCTCCGTTAGCTAATTACCAAAATCGGTCTCGCCAGATTACATTATGCCCTAACCCTAACCATATCGGTCCTACCGAGATGCATGTCCCCCATCGAAAACCCTAAGGTCACTAGGTTTACTAAAATCGGTCTGACAAGTTTGTTGATTCGGTCCCACCGAGATTGGTAAATTGTGTGTAACGGTTAGATTTGTGTGGAGGTTATATATACCTCCACCTCCTCTTCATTCGTGGAGAGAGCCACGTAACAAACTACACTTCCAACTTACCATTTCGAGAGAACCACCTACTCATGTGTTGAGGCCAAGATATTACATTCCTACCATATGAATCTTAATCTCTAGCCTTCCCAAGTTGCTTTCCACTCAAATCTTCTTTCCTCCAGATTCAAATCCTATGAGAGAGTGTTGAGTGTTATGAGACTATCATTTGAAGCACAAGAGCAGGAGTTCATCATCAACACACCATTTGTTACTTTCGGAGAGTGGTGTCTCCTAGATTGGCTAGGTGTCACTTGGGAGCCCGGTGGATTGTGGAGTTGAACCAAGGAGTTTGTAAGGGCAAGGAGACCGCTTACTTTGTGAAGATCTACCGCTAGTGAGGCAAGTCCTTCGTGGGCGACGGCCATGGTGGGATAGACAAGGTTGCTACTTGGACCCTTCGTGGGTGGAGCCTCGTGGACTCAAGAACTGCTACCTTCGTGGTTGAAGTCTCCATCAACGGAGGTACGATAACCCATCGGAACCACCCAAAAACATCCGTGTTCCATTGCGCTTGAATCCTCCAAACCCTTCCCTCTACTTTCTTGCAAGTTGCATGCTTTAATTTCCGCTGCCAATATACTCTTAGCATGCTTGCTTGAATTGTGTGATGATTGCTTGACTTGTCCTAAGATAGCTAAAATCTGCCAAACTCTAAAACTGGGAAAAGGCTAAGTTTTTAATTGGTCAAGTAGTCTAATCACCCCCTCTAGACATACTTCAAGGTCCTACAACAATCTATGAGACTCACTATATGATAAACATGGTGCTACTTTGAAGCACAATATATGAGACTCACTACATGAAGAACAAGGTGCTACTTTGAAGCACAAGTATGGAAAAAGAGATAGTAACATTGCCCTTTTTATTTATTTTTCTTATTTTCCCTTTTTTTTTTTGTTTTGGGCTTTTCTTTTTTGGCCTTTCTTTTTTTTTCTTTTTTTTCTTTGGGCAATGCACTAATAATGATGATCATCACACTTTCATTGATTACAACATATGAATTACAACTCAAACTAGAACAAGATATGACTCTATATGAATGTCTCCGGTGTAATGATGGCGAATGAATCAAGAGTGACATGTATGAAAATTGTGCATGGTGGCTTTGCCACAAATACGATGTCAACTACATGATCATGCAATGGCAATATGACAAAAGTAAAGTATGTCATGATGATGATGAACGAATAAAGGAAAGTTGCATGGCAATATATCTCGGAATGGCTATGGAAATGCCATAATAGGTAGGTATGGTGGCTGTTTTGAGGAAGATATAGGATTTTATGTGATAGAACGATCGTATCACGGGTTTGATGCACCGTCGTAGTTTGCACCAACTCTCAAGGTGAGAAAGGGCAATGCACTGCATCAAGAGGCTAGCAATGGTGTAAAGGTAAAATGCGATAATCCATGGGCTCAACATTAGTCGAAGAACTCATATACTTATTGCAAAAATTTATAAGTCATCAAAATCAAGTACTACGCATGCTCCTAGGGGATAGATTGGTAGGAAAAGACCATCGCCGTCCCCCGACCGCCACTCATATGGGTGCACAAGCTGTGTACACTTCATGTTTCAAATTTGTTACAACTTTAACTGTGCACGTATGCTACGGACTTACTAACTTCAATACAAGCATTCTTTAAATTCATAATCACCCAACTAGCATGACTTTAATATCACTACCTCCTTATCTCAAAACAATTATCAAGTATCAAATTGATCATAGCATCCAATTCACTTCCTATGATAGTTTTTATTATACCCAACTTGGATGCTCATCATTCTAGGACCAACTTTGTAACCATAGCAAATACCATGCTGTTCTAAAAGACTCTCAAAATAATATAAGTGAAGCATGAGAGACTAGCAATTTCTACAAAAATAAGCCACCGCTGCGTTCTAAAAGATATAAGGAAGCATTAGAGCAAAACTATCAAGCTCAAAAGATATAAGTGAAGCACATAGAGTATTCTAGCAAATTCTAATCAAGTAGGCTTCTCCCAAAGGGTGTGTACAGAAAGGATGATTTTGGTAAACCAAAATCAAAGACTAATATAATACACGACGCCCAAGCAAAACACATATCATGTGGCTAATAAAAATATAGCTCCAAGTAAAGTTACCAATGAACAAAGACGAAGAGGGATGTCTTCCTGGGCATCCCAAGCTTAGGCTTTTGGCTATTCTTCAATATCTTGGGGTTCTTTAATCCCCAAGCTTAGGCTCTGCCACCTTATTCCATAGTCCATAAAAGCTTTACCCAAAACTTGAAAACTTCACAACACAAAACTCAACAGAAATCTCTAAGTCTGCTAGTGAAAGAAAACAAAACCACCACATAAGGTACTGTAATGAACTCATTCTTTATTTATTTTGGTGTTAAACCTACTGTATTCCAACTTCTCTATGGTTTATAAACTATTTTACTAGCCATAGATGCATCAAAATAAACAACAACACACTAAAAACAGAATCTGTCAAAACAGAACACTCTAGTAATCTGAATTAACGCAATTGTATGGAACTCCAAAAATTCTACCAAAATAGGACGTCCTAGAAAATTTGTATATTGAACAGAAGCAAAATAATAAATGCAAGATCACGCTCTGTGATTTACTAAAAAATCTCACAAGAAAGTTTCTGTTTTTCAGCAGAATCAAATCAACTATCATCATAGCTTATCCTATAGGTTCTACTTGGCACAAACACTAATTAAAAGATAAAAACACATCTAAACAGAGAGTAGATGCAAGATTTTACTCCCTCCGATTCTATTTTCTCATGATAAGCAGCCGCACGGATACCAAAGAGGGCCATGATGAGTCTGTTTTGGACATTTTTACCCCATGCATGCATGGAGAGATGAATTGTTTTAACTACTGCATGCTACCGATTGATGGTCGTCATGCTGCTCGAACGGGGTCCCTGCACTTGCTCGCCTGCTGCCTGCGGCGTGGCTCAAAGGAGGCCCAGACAGCCCATCTTCATAAACGAAGCTCAAGACCCGCGAGGGGCTGATTGCTGGGCGGACGACAAGGAGCTTCTCGTGCACAGCCTCGTTAGGGCTGGCTCATGAGGAGGCGGAGAGTTCAAGGTGGTACTCATGAGGTGCCCATGACGCAAGCCATGACGCACTAAGGGCGCCAGCCGGGCGCCAGCCCGCTGTGTCCTCCTTTCCTCTTTGGTGCAAAGGAGCAAGCATGTGCAAGAGCATCAAGCAAAGCGCCCATTTCAAGCAACAAGACCAAGACCAGCCCAATGGCTGGAAGGAGTCATCGTGGAGCCCAAGCAAAGGCCATCACTGTGAGCCTTTGGCAAAGCAGGACCAACCTTAGTCAGATAAGTGTACCCACTGCCCCCTTCAAATGGCCAATTGTTGGCGCCTCGTCCTGCTCAATATTTGGGAAGAGGCCCAAGGTTTCGCTTATAAATAGGAGTAGCCACACTGAGTAGAGGAGAGGAGGCATCTAGATCTGCATCTAGAGAAAGACAGAGACCCGATCCTCAAGCTAGAGCAACTAACACCACCTAGCAGTTCATCACACCCACCAAGAACACCTCATGAGGCTGTTCTTCCTCGATTGTTCCTCACCGCCCAAGAGGCAATCTACCACACCACAAACTAGAGTAGGGTATTACACCACAATGGTGGCCCGAACTAGTATAAACCCCGGTTCTTGTGCTGTTCTTGCTTAGTAGTTTAGGTCCCAGCGATTCGCGAAAAGTAGACGGTGGAGGGTTGGATCTCCGTGCACCCCAGTGTTCGAACCTCAAGGGTCTTCCGAACCCGAACCGACATTTCGCGCGCCAGGGTGTGCCGAATCCCCTTCGTCCGCCGTTTTCCTCACCACCGCAACCATGTCCGACGCCTGCCGAGCTCATAAGCGCCGAGCCGCTTCGCCCCATGTCGACTGAATAGCTGGAATACATCTTGTCGCCCTTTGAAGATATATAAAACACATAGAATGATTTATAAAGATTCATATAGGAATACAAAATGGATTTCAATTTAGCTGCTGTGGTAAACGTGGATGCTTATTGTCCCAAAATTGAAAAGAAGCTGCAAATGTCCACTCCCACGCCGAACGCTCAAGCCAAGTGTTTGGGAGATGGAAATTATCGTCACCCATTACACCGACAATCCGCTTACCGATTTCCACCGCTTCTAAATAGGGGTAGGCTAGTAACTTCAATTAGACGTGACACGCATCGCTCTCTCGAGCCCATTCCGACACCTGGCATGCCAAACATGGGCAAAACACATTTGATTCAAGATCGTCCGAAAGACCTTCGCTTTCCCTCCATTCCCATTCATACACAAGTATGGCAAAACAAACTCGACTCGCCGAAATCAATGTAGGCAAATATTTTCAATAGGGGCAGGTTTGTAAATTCACCAGATGTACCGCCTCACCACAGCCCTGCTCATACACCGTGGGCCCAAACATGGGCGCCAACCACCTCTCTCCGCTCAAATCGCCTGGGCAATATTGGCGAGATGCGATTACCGCCCTATCCCCAACCGACAGATGTCCAAATTTTAAATGGGGCTAAGTTCAGAATTTTCCCATATTTCGCATAAGGCCCCAAAAACATGGTTCCCCGTATCTTCCCTCCATTTTCCCATTCATACACCGTCTGGCCAGAACACCCCATCCCCACACTAGCTCCGCCGCCCCCACCCCATCCATCGCTGCCCCTCCACCACATCCATCGCCACTGCCTCCACCATGCCGAAAGGCCACCACACCAAGGCTGCCCATCGCTAGAGATGGACGTCATCCACGGGACGGACCAATAGCCTTGCATCGCCCTCTCGCCATCGGCATCGTTGTCCTTTTGCCGGGCCGCCACACGATCTTTCTTTCCACCGCAACGGACTTATCCTCCGGCGCACCTGCTCACCATAGATTCGCTTCAACGCCACCGACAGCCATCGCACTCTCGGCGCCTACACTACCGCAAGAGAGGTGGTACTTATATCCCTCAACTTTTTGATCTCAACCAAAATAGATCTTAACTTGGTTACTTCTACTTTCTTTTTCAGCTTTAGAATTTAGTTCTTAGTTCAAGCAAACAATGGATGCTAAATATCATTTCTCCTTTCATAATTTGCTTGCCATGGCACGCCATAATACGGTTTAATTGATCATGTTTAGGTTTAATTGATCATGTTGGTTCCAGGTTTCTTTAATAGAAATCTGAGGAAAACCCTCTTTGCTAAAAAAATATGCTTAGAATTTCCCTTTATGATCACTATACGATCGTAATACGTGGTCGGTCATAATAACACTACTCCTGCATCAAGCTAAACAAGCTTAGATGTTCAAATACTAATCGTATTATTAAACAGAGTTGTTTAATTGGTCGCTAAATGTTCCTAAATTAGTTTCGAAATGCATGTTCGCCGCCGTGTGTATCTCATAGATAAGACACGGCAGCCGCCCACCTCGGGATTGTGGGTCGTCCCTGTGCCTCGATTCTCCGTTTCATCAAGGCTCGATTCTATTTCGCCTAAATTACCGCCGGGCCACTTGTTGCCCCTGACGCATGACTTAGGAGGAGACGCTGACTAACAGGAGGCTAGGAGGCGCCGCCTAACAGCTACATCGCTGCTCGAAGGCCACTGCGTTTACCTTCCCAAATTGCTCAGTGGCTCAGGCATCACCCACCAAGCCAACCCGATTTATCCCGAGATACGCCCTCAACACTCGCAGCCACTCCTCATCACCCATTTTCTAATTGATTCATTACTCATTTAAGGACTGTCATTAGGGTTTGTTGTGTGCCTGCTACCTACACTTAATGGTTCAGATGTATATCGGTAATATTTAGTACCTCTAAAGTTCACTGTGGTTTTCAAAAATTCTAGCCCTAATGTAAACTAGTCATTTTGGATTGTTGATCGAGTGACATCGACCCAGACACATCGCAAGCCAGGTTTGTTGACAATTTTACTTGTCTTTCTTACTCATTCGATATAATATCCAATTATTCACGCCGATTAGTTGCAAACAATAAGTGCTAGACAAACTTCTTCATTCAGATTTTGACGTCTTTTATCAGTAGCTACATTCGCATACTTGTCCTAATAAGCTCACAAGTAAATGATTGATTCACTACATCTATGCTTGCTTTGTCATATTTGTTGTCAATATTCTTTACTTAGTGGACCACCCTGCTTCTAAATACCGAACCGAGACCTGAGTGAATAGTATTTCTCTATGTAATCTCTTCCATCATGTGTGGGTAACTAACAACGATTGTATAGAAAGAAAGTGTCATTTCCATTTTTACATAGGTTTCGATCTTTACATGGAATACAATCATTACTTGCTTTGTGTCGCACTACCAACACTCCACCCTTGAAGCTAAACATTACGCCACTCATAATTGCTTAGTTTATTTGTTCAAATACTTAATTTCATATGATTCTATTCCTACTTCAGCTTTGAAATGTGTGTCATCTATAGAGACATAAGGGGTTTATATTTCAGTGTGGTCTGGTCAAGACGGTTGGGGAGGTGAACTTTGCATATGCAGGGTTTATAGGAGACACTATCCGAGTTGAATCCGCAATGCATTCCATAGATAATCCACTACTTTTATGTATTCATGAATCTTTATTCTAACAGATCATAATGATTATGAGCTGTGCGCATGAAAAGAATAAAGCGTAACAATGCCATGGCTGTCAAACTTGGCATTAAGGGACTAAAATCAAGTCTGGATGCAATGCAATGCAAACGCTTCCACCCATGATTCATGCTCGTAATATGATCCTAACAAAGGATTCTGAGCCAGAGGGAGACCTAAGTCAATGTAGCTCCCTAGTGGAGGAGTCGAGGAAGATGCCCTATCTTATTCACCCATCAAGGTACTTGCTCTAACTTTCCAAGGTTACATTGCTCGCATATTCGCAACCGATGCTTTTCATTGCTTCTACTTTGTTGAACTGCCATTAGCTTAGTTTACACATCGTATGTGAATACCTGCCTATCTATTTTCAGACATATTCCATCCGTCATCATACCATATTTATCCATTCAAATGTTGTTCTTGTGTATCGACGCTCAAAAGGAAGAGGGCTTATTGTCGATCGTGGAGGAGCACAAGCAAAGTATTTGAAAAGGTAGTGGCACCCGATAAATCAAATAGCGATTAGGTGAAGGTAATATCACCCGACCCACAAAATACCCCAACTCTAGCGCACTCTAGCCCTACTACATCGGTCATTTCGATGCCCCAACTCAAAGAATTCTAACCGCAACAAATATTGATTATGCCAATGATATAGCACCAAATTGACGACGAAAACCCCCATTCCAAAGAAAGAGTACACCAAATCCAGCTACAACCTTTTCGAACAGAGAGAGCCCCAATTGAATCAAATAGGACCCCTGCCCATTTCTTCCCGCTTAGAAGACGGCTTATGTTGTCGTCAGAACTTTGTGTACATCTTTCCTTCATGGAAAGATTATACCGCATACGTAACAATTTCCATTTCCTCCAACTTACGCTGTAAGTAATGTATTAATGTTATTCATGGTCATTATCGCATATGTTTCTCGCTAATGTAAGACACAAGATTTCATTCTTTAAATAGGCGAGGAGCAAACCGATTGTGATGACGAGCAAGAGTTGTTGCGCTTTTCAAGCACTTTGTTGATGAAGTATCGCTCCTACCGAGGCAAGCGACTTCGATGGCAAGCCTCCGAACGAAATTTCTGAAAGTCTCCTTGCTACATTTATCCGACGTTGATCGAATAATCTTGTTACATTGGTCTCGCTGCAGCGTAAGGTACCCGTTTATGATATCACATCACAATTTGAACTACATTTCTGAATTTGCCTTGATGTCTCACTTGTAATGAAATCTGTAGCGTAAGAACATTCATTCTCAAGGGACCACAGTAATCTCGCAACTATACCGCATAATCGCATTGCTCGTGAGTACCTCTCGCCTCGTATGACCATACTTACTTTCATAGTTGTTTGATTATGTAGCATCACCGCACATGTTAGCCTCAGAATCGCCATTTGGTGGATATTATAAGATCCGTATGGACTTCTACACAAATTTAGAATCAACCCAATGTTTTTGAAGAGGTTTAGCTCGCAGTCCTCTTGTAAGGACTGAACGTGGTCTACTATACTTACATTAACAGTTACTTCTCCGTCTCCATAATATAAGAACGTTTGTACAAGACACCAGTTGTTCAAACACTCTTGTATTATGGGAAGAGGGATTGGTCATTTTTAGCATCCGCATCTTATCTCCTCGCCACCATTTACTAAAAAGATCAGATCTATATTTAATCTTACCAACAAGTAGAATACATGCATAATGCCAACAGAGTGTAGCCCATTGCTTCTGTCAAGACATTTTGTCCTCGTAACACTTGTACTTCCAGAGATTGGTAGTTGATTATGTAGCATCAATCTGCATCTTATCTTCATTATCCTCTATCCCTTCCAAAGATTATCATATCTATAATTACTCTCACAAATTGTGGAGTACAGCAATGCTTATGAAGAAGATTCGTGTGAAATTTTGAGTTATCCTTCCTTGACATGGAGAAGGGCATTATAAAGTGTGTTAACTGTTAATATAAGTCATCTTCTAAAGCCTTTATCCTCAAATGATATTTAATTTTCATACTCCCATCATTTATCATTGTTTAGTTTGCTTCTACCAAAATGCATGTTCGTAAGAACTATAAGTTCTAAGTTTTACTTGTAAAACCAAATTTCTTATTCATACCATGCACATTTTAATACTCCCTATATGTATGCTTGGTTTTGTGGATCTATAATCCAGGTGTGGTGAAGCAGCCCACGCTTGCACCTTGTCATCTCCTGTTTTATCTTACCGATGTGGTATGATATGAACATGCCATGCACATTATCCAAAATAGATACAATGATTTTCTTTGCCTTCATCTATGCTTGTTATGTTGACATGGTAATCCAAAGAGTGGTGAAGCTCTCAGATTATGAACAATGCCAAATTATGCTATTGATATTTTGAACTTACTTTATTTTCTAATTTGAAATTGGATAGAATTGATGTAACATTTATCATCTTTGTTTATACAAGTGCAAAACCTGTCATCTCCCTACTTTGTTTCAGTGATATGCCCGATGGCATGCACAAGTTCATCAAGGTCGTGAGACAAACCCAACATATATTGCAGCAAAGAAGGCAAAACATCTTGAAGATAGCGTAGACAACCCCAAAGTCTTGTCTTGATGCAGGTTCAAGTTACTTGAGACAATAGTCGACAAGCTCACAAAATTCGTTGTTCCAAACAGTTCGACTTCTTCACCCCAAGTTCTAGCAGTAAAGGCATTCTGAACTCAAATTAGACTTGAAGTCCTATTCTAAGAAACATTATGAGAACACCAATGAGAACCTCATCGTTAAACAGCTACACTCGAAGCTATGACCATGCTAGGCCGGTCTCACAGCTTGCTCAAGAGCCTTATGCCAGAGGTTCCTCTGCTAACTTGCTTGAACTGCCTTGGAAGTGGTCTTGGTTCATTATTTGTTGTTACCGCAATGGTGCCCAGTTTTTAATCTTCTTCATGCGCTTTATGATCATAGGTATAACTTCGCTGCTCAAAGGATGTAATATACCTTAAACCTTTATTGTATAGTGTAGGTTTATTCTTAGTTACTATGTTGTAATTTCTTTATTGTATAGAGTAGGTTTGTTCTTAATTCCTACTAGTTACGCCATCATTCGCCATCCTAAAAAATCGATGTAGTCGACCGTCAAACATTCGATAACCGACAGTTTTTAGCGGGCCACAATTGGGCCGGCTCATGTTTTCTTGGGCCTGAATGATTGGGGCCTTCACACATATGCCAGCCCAAACTTACACCGCCTATATTTTAGTTGGGCCTTTGTTCACCCATTAGTTCGCCCAGTAGCGCTGGGCCATTAACAGTGAATATTGTAATCGCCTGTTATGGCCGAGATGAAACCATCGGCCTTTAGCAGCCAAAATGCATGTTGGGCCTCAATTTTTAGTCGTCGACGGCCTTCAAAGAAGTGTAGATGTAAATACAGGGCCCGCTTAGCTCATTTCGGGTCACTCAGTCGAACATATCTCGCCTTAGTTGGCCCATCGATATCATGGGCCTTTAAGAGGTCGAAGCTTAGTACAGCATCAACGGTCAATTACGCGACATGCCTTTAACAGGCCCAAAGTCACGCTGGGCTTAATCATGCCACCTTTAGCACGGGCCATTAGTGGGCCTGATGTCCCGTCGACCATATATGGCCCATGGGCAAGACGGCCATTCCTCAGCCAAAGTCACACCGGTTGAAATGGGCCCATGTTCACATCAGCCTCTAACAGCCAAGTCACTGGTAGAAGGGCCCGAATATTCGCTAACAATTTACGGGCCAGATCCGCTTTGGGTCATAAATGGGCCCAAATATTGGGCTTAACACCATGGGCCGATCCGCTTCGCCGTAAATGGGCCCAAATATTGGGCACAATTAACGGGCCAGATCTGGTTTCGCTGAATGGGCCTTTATTAAGGTCGTTATTGGGCCCGCCCACTAGTACCGATGAAGTTCTACTGTGCCTTTGACTAGGCCGCCTTAACCTATATGGGCCTCATGGCCCAAAGCACGGTCAACGCACCATAGGCATGTCTCTCCAATGGACGCTACATCCGCCCATCGACGAAGCCGACAGTAGTTCCTTCGCCAATCGTAATTTTACACGCGGAAATTTCCCATCGCCGGTCTGAACGGGTTATCGGATCCAAAATCCGACTTGATAGCTTAACGGCGCTCGTTACGGTGGATGCCACGGTTCGGTCACCCTTGACAAAGCACTTTCGCGGACGTGATTTATCGTCATGGAAGTGGACACTTCCGATGATATTTTGGTAATGTCATGGAACACTTCTACAAAGCATTGTATGACTATCTTGATTCGCCATAAATTTGTCATGGATGTACATGCATAACAAAAATGCGACCTAGTGTGACAAACACGATCATCATGGAAGTGTATTTTTTGTAGGGATAAGTACTCACGTTGCTTTTTCTCCTTTCCCCCTTCCTTTCTTCTCTGGTTGTCGCAACTAGATGCTGGAGCCCAGAGCCGACGCCACTGCCGATGATGACTCCTACCACCTCAAGGTTTACTACTATGTGCAAGCCAGACGCATTTACCAGAGTAGTTTAGGAGGATCCCAAAGGGAGGCTCCGCCTCTTTTGATATGTATCCTTGTTTGTGCTAGCCTTCTTAAGACAAACTTGTTTCACTTATGTCCAGACTTCAGATATTGTCGCTCACGACTCGCCTATGATCGAGCACTTGTATTCGATCCCTCGAGGCCCTGGCTTGTATTATGATGCTTGTATGACTTATTTATGTTTTTAGAGTTGTTTTGTGATATCTTCCGTGAATCTCGATCTTGATCGTACACGCTATGCAGCATGATTAGTGTACGATTGAATCGGGGCGCTATAACCAAGGCAGAGGGCTCTTCATTGACGAGATGCCGAGTCATGGATCAAGCTGCTTCTAGTGGATAGTTGTGGTTGTTGCCCTCAGCCTCTTAAAATGTGCTAGCTATTACAATATATGTTAAGTATGTAGATATGGACCATATGGTTGTTGTCCCTAGCCTCTTAAAATGTGATAGTTGTTACTATGTTAAGTATGTAGATATGGACCATATGGTTGTCAAAACCATGTTACTAAGATCCTCCTTTTGTCGTAATAGTGTAACCACTATATATATGTTACTCAAATGTTGTTACCCAAGTTCATAAATTTTCATGGAAAGTATTAGTATCGCATACGTGTCATTGATTTTAAGCATGTGCCCGATGTCCGTAAGGCATTTGCATATTAATTGCCCATATTGCAAATTCACACACATGTTCACATAAGGAAACGATGTGTAACATACTAATCATCATACACGAGTACTGCAGACACATCGTGTGTGATACTCCTAGCCACCGCAAGCAACTAGTTTGCATTTTCAAAGTTTTTGTACACGTAATCACACACACGAAGTAATCGATGATTGCCCTGCGGTTGTAATTTCTCATTGCAAACATTTCATCCGAGTCGGTTGTTTGCCACGTATCACACGATCTTGTTTACATCGACTCGCTTGTGTTCTTTTGGCTCATCGCAAACAGCTAATCTATGTGAACTGATGTCATATCACACACATCTTGTTGTTGAAACGCTTCGGTGTTCCCTAATTGAAAACAGTTCGTCCGAAAGTTAACTATATGTCGATATCGCATTACATTGATATGGCTGCCTGTTTCGTTGTTCTACCTCATCACAAAAGTTCGAATGGATCAACTGTGTGTCCTCGTGACACACATTGTTATGGCTGCCTGCTTGTTCTCGCTCATCGCAGCAGTTTGAATGGATTAATCAGATGCCCTTCATCGCACATGCAACTAAAACCTGAACCTTGTTTGATGCATACATCGTCACTTAACGCTTTGCACCTGTTTTGATTTTTTACACCACCGCTTACATTATGCATCGCATACGCTTCAAAGAAGGGTCTATGATCATAGTGTTGCGTTAGCGCTTCCGCAGCAGTTGTATGGTCACGTAAACTTAACCATCTTTGATTAACGAGCTAGTCTAGTAGAGGCATAATACTACACTTTGTTTTGTCTATGTATTCACACATGTGTCAAGTTTCCAGTTAATACAATTCTAGCATGAATAATAAACATTTATTATGATATAAGGAAATAAAATAATAACTTTATTATTGCCTCTAGGGCATATTCCCTTCAGTCTCCCACTTTCACTAGACTCAATAATCTAGTTCACATCGCATGTGATTTAACACCGATAGTTCACATCGCCATGTGATTTAACACTCTATAGTTCACATCGCATGTGACCAATACCCAAAGGGTCTACTAGAGTCAATAATCTAATTCACATCGCCATGTGATTAACACCCAAAGAGTACAAAGGTGTGATCATGTTTTTCTGAGGAAGGTTTAGTCAAATCCGCCACATTCAGATCCATATGTATATTGCAAATTTCTATTTCTACAATGCTCGACGGCGCTGCTCTAGCTAAATGCTCCCACTTTCAATATGTATCCAGATTGAGACTTAGAGTCATCCAGATTAGTGTCAAAGCTTGCATTGACGTAACCCTTTACGATTTACTTTTGTCACCTCCATAACCGAACGTGTCCTTTTTTCACTAAGGATAATTTTGATCTGTTGTCCAAAGGATCCACCTCGATCACTATTGTACCTTGCTACGCCTTGAGCTTGGGTTGGTTTTGCTTGAAGAGGAAAGGGTGATGCAGCAATAGTAGCGTAAGTATTTCCCGCAGTTTTTGAGAACCAAGGTATCAATCCAAGAGGAGACCTCCAAAGTCCCACGCACCTACACAAACAAACCAAGAACTCGCAACCAACGCAATAAAGGGGTTGTCAATCCTTCACGGCCACTTGCAAGTGAGATCTGATAGAGATAGTATGATAAGATAAATATATTTTTGGTATTTTATAATATAGATGCAAAAAGTAAAGAGGCAAATAAAAGTAGATTGAAACTAAATATGATAAAAGATAGACCCGGGGCCATAGGTTTCACTACAGGCTTCTCTCAAGATAGCATAAGTATTACGGTGAACAAATTCATCATCGAGCAATTGATAAAAAGTGAATAATTATGAGATTATCAAGGCATGATCATGTATATAGGCATCACGTCCAACAATAAGTAGACCGACCGCCTGCATCTACTACTATTACTCCACACATCGACCGACCTCAGATCTAGAGTATTAAGTTCATAAGAACAGAGTAATGCTTTAAGCAAGATGACATGATGTAGAGGGATAAACTCATACAATATGATGTAAACCCATCTTTTTATCCTCGATGGCAACAATACAATATGTGCCTTGCAACCCTTTCTGTCACTGGGTAAGGACACCACAAGATTGAACCCAAAGCTAAGCACTTCTGCCATGGCAAGAACGATCAATTTAGTAGGCCAAACTAAACTGATAATTCGAAGAGACTTGCAAAGATAGCTCAATCATACATAAAAGAATTCAGAGGAGATTCAAATATTTATCATGGATAAACTTGATCATAAACCCACAATTCATCGGATCTCTACAAACACACCGCAAAAAGAGTTTACATCGAATAGATCTCCAAAGAGAGGGGGATAACATTGTATTGAGATCCAAAAGAGAGAAGAAGCCATCTAGATAATAACTATGGACCCCAAGGTCTGTGGTAAACTACTCTCAACTTATCTGAGGGGCTATGGTGTTGATGTAGCCCTCCGTGGTCGATTCCCTCCTGCAGAGCGCCGACGAAGGCTCCAAGATGGGATCTCATGATACGAAGGTTATGGCGGGAATTGTTTCGTGGCTTCCTTGATGTTTTGGGGTACGAGGTATATATAGGAGGAAGAAGTAGGTCGGTGGTCGCCGAGGGGCCCATGAGACAGGGGCGCGACCAGGGGTGCGCTACCCTCTCTTGGCCGCTTTGGCTGCTTGACTTGCACTCCAAGTCCTCTCGATCACGCTTGTTCCAAAAATCACGCTCAAGGTTTCATTCGGTTTGACTCCGCTTGATATTCCTTTCTTCGAATACTGAAATAGGCAAAAACAGCATACGGGCTGGGCCTCCCTAGTAGTAGGTTAGTCCCAAAATGATATAAATGTAAAATAAAGCCCATAAACATCCAAAAGAGGTAATATAATAGCATGGAACAATCAAAATTATAGATACATTGAATACGTATCAAGCATCCCCAAGCTTAATTCCTGCTCATCCTCGAGTAGGTAAATGATAAAAACAGAATTTTTGATGTGGAATGCTACCTAGCATAATTCTCAATGTAATTTTCTTTATTGTGGCATGAATGTTTAGATCCAAATGATTCGAAAATAAAAGTTCATGTTGATAAAAGAAATAGTAACACTTCAAGCATACTAATCAAGTAATCATGTCTTCTCAAAATAACATGGCAAAAGAAAGTTCATCCCTACAAAATCATATAGTTACGCTATGCTTCATTTTCGTCACACAAAGTTGTTCCCAACTTCTATACCCCCGATGACAAGCCACGCAATTGTTTCATACTTAAATAATCTCAAACGCTTTTCAACCTTCACGCAATACATGAGTGTGAGCCATGGATATAGCATTATGGGTGGAATAGAATATGATGATGGGGATTGTGTGGAGAAGAAAAAAAAAGGAGAAAGTCTCACATTGACGAGGATAATCAACGGGCTATGGAGATGCCCATCAATTGATGTTAACATGAGGAGTAGGGATTGCCATGCAACGGATGCACTAGAGCTATAAATGAATGCTCAACAAAAGAAAACTAGTGGTGTGCATCCAACTCGCTGTTTCACGAAGACCTAGGGCATTTGAGGAAGCCCATCAGGAATATACAAGACAAGTTCTATAATGAAAAGTTCCCACTAGTATGAAAAGGACAATTGAAAGTGCAACTATCCCTAGGTGGTTTTGTAATTCATACAACATATAGCTCATTGAGCTAATGCTATTCCAGGATGAACATTTCGTAAAAGCTCAATGAATGGCATGGCATGGATGATGAAAGTGGATCCTCAAATGCTAATGACAAAGGATTGGCTCAAGCTCAAAAGCCCAAGACTCTTCATTTTATATTTTAGTGATTCATGATCACATTGAGTCTATAGGAAAAGCCAATACTATCAAGGAGGGATGAGGTGTTGTTTAATGAGCCTCTTGCTTCATGTGCTTAGTGATATGCTCCAAAACCTCAGCCTACTTTCTCACATCCACATATGACCTAAACCTAAAGCCAAAATCGGTCTCACCGTTCTTCCTATCCGCCAACCGATTCCATATGTCATAGCCACCGCCACAAACCATAGGCAAATTGGTTCCACTGGGATCCCGGTCTCACCGAGATGGATTGTAATCTCTCCTGCTTCCTTTTCAGAACTTTTCGGTCTCACCGAAGAGCGGATCGGTCCCACCGAGATTGCAATGTAAACTCTCTGCTTCCCTTTGAAACATTTTGGTCTCAATAAAAGAGCAAATCGGTCCCACCGAGTTTACTCGACCAACTCTCCGTTAGCTAATTACCAAAATCGGTCTCGCCAGATTACATTATGCCCTAACCCTAACCATATCGGTCCTACCGAGATGCATGTCCCCCATCGAAAACCCTAAGGTCACTAGGTTTACTAAAATCGGTCTGACAAGTTTGTTGATTCGGTCCCACCGAGATTGGTAAATTGTGTGTAACGGTTAGATTTGTGTGGAGGTTATATATACCTCCACCTCCTCTTCATTCGTGGAGAGAGCCACGTAACAAACTACACTTCCAACTTACCATTTCGAGAGAACCACCTACTCATGTGTTGAGGCCAAGATATTACATTCCTACCATATGAATCTTAATCTCTAGCCTTCCCAAGTTGCTTTCCACTCAAATCTTCTTTCCTCCAGATTCAAATCCTATGAGAGAGTGTTGAGTGTTATGAGACTATCATTTGAAGCACAAGAGCAGGAGTTCATCATCAACACACCATTTGTTACTTTCGGAGAGTGGTGTCTCCTAGATTGGCTAGGTGTCACTTGGGAGCCCGGTGGATTGTGGAGTTGAACCAAGGAGTTTGTAAGGGCAAGGAGACCGCTTACTTTGTGAAGATCTACCGCTAGTGAGGCAAGTCCTTCGTGGGCGACGGCCATGGTGGGATAGACAAGGTTGCTACTTGGACCCTTCGTGGGTGGAGCCTCGTGGACTCAAGAACTGCTACCTTCGTGGTTGAAGTCTCCATCAACGGAGGTACGATAACCCATCGGAACCACCCAAAAACATCCGTGTTCCATTGCGCTTGAATCCTCCAAACCCTTCCCTCTACTTTCTTGCAAGTTGCATGCTTTAATTTCCGCTGCCAATATACTCTTAGCATGCTTGCTTGAATTGTGTGATGATTGCTTGACTTGTCCTAAGATAGCTAAAATCTGCCAAACTCTAAAACTGGGAAAAGGCTAAGTTTTTAATTGGTCAAGTAGTCTAATCACCCCCCCTCTAGACATACTTCAAGGTCCTACAACAATCTATGAGACTCACTATATGATAAACATGGTGCTACTTTGAAGCACAATATATGAGACTCACTACATGAAGAACAAGGTGCTACTTTGAAGCACAAGTATGGAAAAAGAGATAGTAACATTGCCCTTTTTATTTATTTTTCTTATTTTCCCTTTTTTTTTTTGTTTTGGGCTTTTCTTTTTTGGCCTTTCTTTTTTTTTCTTTTTTTTCTTTGGGCAATGCACTAATAATGATGATCATCACACTTTCATTGATTACAACATATGAATTACAACTCAAACTAGAACAAGATATGACTCTATATGAATGTCTCCGGTGTAATGATGGCGAATGAATCAAGAGTGACATGTATGAAAATTGTGCATGGTGGCTTTGCCACAAATACGATGTCAACTACATGATCATGCAATGGCAATATGACAAAAGTAAAGTATGTCATGATGATGATGAACGAATAAAGGAAAGTTGCATGGCAATATATCTCGGAATGGCTATGGAAATGCCATAATAGGTAGGTATGGTGGCTGTTTTGAGGAAGATATAGGATTTTATGTGATAGAACGATCGTATCACGGGTTTGATGCACCGTCGTAGTTTGCACCAACTCTCAAGGTGAGAAAGGGCAATGCACTGCATCAAGAGGCTAGCAATGGTGTAAAGGTAAAATGCGATAATCCATGGGCTCAACATTAGTCGAAGAACTCATATACTTATTGCAAAAATTTATAAGTCATCAAAATCAAGTACTACGCATGCTCCTAGGGGATAGATTGGTAGGAAAAGACCATCGCCGTCCCCCGACCGCCACTCATATGGGTGCACAAGCTGTGTACACTTCATGTTTCAAATTTGTTACAACTTTAACTGTGCACGTATGCTACGGACTTACTAACTTCAATACAAGCATTCTTTAAATTCATAATCACCCAACTAGCATGACTTTAATATCACTACCTCCCTATCTCAAAACAATTATCAAGTATCAAATTGATCATAGCATCCAATTCACTTCCTATGATAGTTTTTATTATACCCAACTTGGATGCTCATCATTCTAGGACCAACTTTGTAACCATAGCAAATACCATGCTGTTCTAAAAGACTCTCAAAATAATATAAGTGAAGCATGAGAGACTAGCAATTTCTACAAAAATAAGCCACCGCTGCGTTCTAAAAGATATAAGGAAGCATTAGAGCAAAACTATCAAGCTCAAAAGATATAAGTGAAGCACATAGAGTATTCTAGCAAATTCTAATCAAGTAGGCTTCTCCCAAAGGGTGTGTACAGAAAGGATGATTTTGGTAAACCAAAATCAAAGACTAATATAATACACGACGCCCAAGCAAAACACATATCATGTGGCTAATAAAAATATAGCTCCAAGTAAAGTTACCAATGAACAAAGACGAAGAGGGATGTCTTCCTGGGCATCCCAAGCTTAGGCTTTTGGCTATTCTTCAATATCTTGGGGTTCTTTAATCCCCAAGCTTAGGCTCTGCCACCTTATTCCATAGTCCATAAAAGCTTTACCCAAAACTTGAAAACTTCACAACACAAAACTCAACAGAAATCTCTAAGTCTGCTAGTGAAAGAAAACAAAACCACCACATAAGGTACTGTAATGAACTCATTCTTTATTTATTTTGGTGTTAAACCTACTGTATTCCAACTTCTCTATGGTTTATAAACTATTTTACTAGCCATAGATGCATCAAAATAAACAACAACACACTAAAAACAGAATCTGTCAAAACAGAACACTCTAGTAATCTGAATTAACGCAATTGTATGGAACTCCAAAAATTCTACCAAAATAGGACGTCCTAGAAAATTTGTATATTGAACAGAAGCAAAATAATAAATGCAAGATCACGCTCTGTGATTTACTAAAAAATCTCACAAGAAAGTTTCTGTTTTTCAGCAGAATCAAATCAACTATCATCATAGCTTATCCTATAGGTTCTACTGGTTTTCTTATTTAATGAACGCTCACCGAACCGCTCGCTTCAATGAATGTGTTCGTTGATTAGTTCTGTTAACGAACGTCCGCTATTTAATCCGCTCGTCGCTTTTTTTTAATCGGATTTAATCCGTTATTTTTCCGATTCGATTTCCATCCGATTTTCAAATCTGTTTATTTTCTCGCCGCTTATCGGAATCAGTGATTCAAGCGCCTCCGAGTTTCATATTAAACCGCCGTTCGACTAATCTACTTACACAGAGTTTTGCTACTGTAAAATTTTGACCTAGTTTCAGATTGCTAAACCGAGTCGTTTCTCTCGAAGTTTCGACTTTCGATGTTTTATTTGATTCGATTCTTTTGCAACCAGGGTTCTTAAGTTGAACTATCTGGTTAGATCTTTTATTCGAGATTTCTGCATTAGATGAGTACTTATTGCATGCTTGTTGTTTGTCTCTAGATCACCCGGAGTGCGCCGCTTGTTACTTCAATCTCTAGGTCTCATGGATCATCGCAAGGCAAGTAACACTTGATCATACCTTTTCTACTACCCAGTTTTATTGCATTAGATCAAACTCTCAAACACTTGCATGGTTAGGATCTAATTAAATTGTGGGATGGGAAGTAGATTGAGTTAGTACCTATTACCTGCTTTACTTATGAAACCTTGGGAGTTACTTCACGCTTGCTGTTATGCCATGCTATGCTAGTAGACGTGGATTGGGTGAATGTATATCCATGATGATGTGAGATTGTTAATTAATTGTTTATCTAAGGTGGCAACCTAAACACACATCCGGGTGGATTGAGGCACCTGGTTTCCATCAGACTTGCTCAGATTTCTTCGGACCGCCACCTGTGCTCTAAGGGATCATAAGATTATTCAAACTGAAACTTCCGTAGCAGCCACAAGCCAACTATGGGCTCATGAGTTGACTAAGTTGTGCGAACTCTACGGTAGGCTAGCTGATGTAGGGGATGTAGGTTGGTACGGCTCTACCCACATGTAAGGTGCTAGCGCTTCGAAAGACTATGTCTCTGGCCATCCGCTTTCAAACACCATGTAGTGAGAGAACCAAGCGGAGGCGATCGAGTCTTGTGGGGAAAAGTGCGCAAACCTCTCGCAGAGTGTATAAACTAATCATGATTAGCCGGTCCCCGTTATGGACGTTTTGAGTATCCGTAATTGAATATCATGTGAATCTCAACATGTTACTCCTAATCAATGTATTGGGTTTTGATGAGTATTTTAATTGGGATTGAGGATGCTGTCAACCATTCTCAATGTTTAACAACCACCATGATAGTTAAATAAAATTATTCCTTTGATGTAGGGAAAACCAGCTTTATGCAATGTAAATCAGAGAGCCTTACCACCAGCCATATATGCATGTAGTATAGGCTTATTGCTTCATTGTTTTATGTGTTACATTGCCAAGATATTCCATGTGCTGACCTGCTGGCTGCAACTTTCACGCTATGCATTTTTCGCATTTATTTAGTAAGGTGTTAGGTCGTGGTTCTATACTCATGATGCCGCTGGAGTTGGTGGACTCACTTATCTTCCAAGCCTTCCGCTGTTATTATTAGATGGCCTTAAGCCATATTATTGTATTCAGTTCCTTGTGGACAACGATGTAATAAGTGTGTGATTGCTACTCGCTATAAATCCTTCAAGTATCGTGGTGTCAGATTATCGATCCAGTGGATGACACCGAGCACGAGACTTGATCCATTCGGTCCGGTCGCTGCAATAAAGGGAATACATCTTTGTCAGCCCTTTTGAAGATATATAAAACACATAGAATGATTTATAAAGATTCATATAGGAATACAAAATGGATTCAATTTAGTTGCTGTGGTAAACGTGATGCTTATTGTCCCAAAATTCAAAGAAGTTGCAAAATGTCCACTCCCACGCCGAACGCCTCAAGCCAAGTGTTTGGGAGATGGAAATTACTGTTCACCCATTACACGGACAATCCGGTCGTCCGATTTCCACCGCTTCTAAATAGGGTAGGCTAGTAACTTCAATTAGACGTGACACGATCACCTCGAGCCCATTCCGACACGGTGGGCGCCAAACATGGGCAAAACACATTTGATTCAAGATCGTCCGAAAGACCTCTGCTTTCTCCCTCCATTCCCCATTCATACACAAGTATGCAAAACAAACTCGACTCGGCCGAAATCAATGTAGGCAAATATTTTCAATAGGGGCAGGTTTGTAACTTCACTCGATGTACCGCCTCACCACAGCCCCTGCTCATACACCGTGGCGCCAAACATGGGCGCCAACCACCCTCTCCTTGCCCAAATCGCCTGGGCAAATATTGGCGAGATGCGAGATTACCGCCCTATCCCCAACCGACGAGATGTCCAAATTTTAAATGGGGCTAAGTTCAGAATTTTCCCATATTTCGCATAAGCGCCCCAAAAACATGGTTCCCCGCATCTCTCCCTCCATTTTCCCATTCATACACCGTCTGCTAGAACACCCCATCCCCACACTAGCCTCCGTCCGCCACCCCATCCATCGCTGCCGCCCTCCACCACATCCATCGCCACCGCCCCTCCACCATGCCGGAGCGCCTACCAAGACCGCTGGCTGCCCATCGCTAGAGATGGACGTTTTCATCCACGGACGGACCAATAGCCTTGCATCGCGGCCCTCTCGCTTCATCGGCACTGTTGTCCTTTTTGCCGGGCCGCCACACGACCTTCTCTTCCACCGCAACGGACTTATCCTCGATGCACCCGCTTCACCGTCATAGATCTGCTTCAACGCCACCGACAGCCATCGCACTTCGATGCCTACACGGCGCCGCAAGAGAGGTGGTACTTTATATCCTCAACTTTTTGATCTCAACCAAAAATAGATCTTAACTTGGTTACTCTACTTTCTTTTCAGCTCTTAGAATTTAGTTCTTAGTTCGAAGCAAACAATGGATGCTAAATATCATTTCTCCGGTTTGCAGCTTCAAATTTGCCATGGCACAGCCATAATACGGTTTAATTGATCATGTTTAGGTTTAATTGATCATGTTGGTTCCGTGGTGGTTTCTTTAATAGAAATCGAGGAAAACCCTCTTTGCTAAAAAAATATGCTTAGAATTTCCCTTTATGATCACTATACGATCGTAATACGTGCTTCGTGTCATAATAACACTACCTGCATCAAGCTAAACAAGCTTAGATGTTCAAATACTAATCTGGTATTATTAAAACAGAGTTGTTTAATTGGTCAGCTAAATGTTCCTAAATTAGTTTCAAAATGCATGTTCGCCGCCGGTGTGTATCTCTATGTATGCACACGGTGGGCCGCCCACCTGGGATTGTGGGTCGCCCCAGCCTCGATTCCTCTGTTTCATCAAGGCCTCGATCTCTACTCGCCTCACCGCCTGCCTCGCTGCGACTTGTCATTCCCTGCACGGCATGACTTAGGAGGAGACGCTGACTAACAGGAGGCTAGGAGGCGCCGCCCAACAGCCACATCGCTGCCCGGGCGCTGCCAAGGTTTACCTTCCCAAATTGCTCTGTGGCTCAGCGCATCACCCACCAAGCCAACCCGATTTATCCCGAGATACGCCCTCAACACTCAGCAGCCACTCCTCATCACCCATTTTCTAATTGATTCATTACTCATTAGGCAGGACTGTCATTAGGGTTTGTTGTGTGCCTGCTACCTACACTTAATGGTTCGATGTATATCGGTAATATTTAGTACCTCTAAAGTTCACAGGGTTTTCAAAATTCTAGCCCTCGAATGTAAACTAGTCATTTTGGATTGTTGATCGAGTGACATTGACCCAGATTACTACCGCAAGCCAGGTTTGTTGACAATTTTACTTGTCTTTCTTACTCATTCGATATAATATCCAATTATTCACGCCGATTAGTTGCAAACAATAAGTGCTAGACAAACTTCTTCATTCAGATTTTGACGGTCTTTACCGCAGCTATAATTCTGCATACTTGTCCTAATAAGCTCACAAGTAAATGATTGATTCACTACATCTATGCTTGCCTTGTCATATTTGTTGTCAATATTCTTTACTTGTGGACCACCCTGTTTCTAAATACCGAACCGAGACCTGAGTGAATAGTATTTCTCTATGTAATCTCTTCCATCATGTGTGGGTAACTAACACCGCATTGTATAGAAAGAAAGTGTCATTTCCAGCTTTTACATAGGTTTCGATCTTTTACATGGAATACAATCTGCCTACTTGCTTTGTGTCGCACTACCAACACTCCACCCTTGAAGCTAAACATTACGCCACTCATAATTGCTTAGTTTATTTGTTCAAATACGAATTTCATATGATTCTATTCCTACTTCAGTTTTGAAATGTGTGCCTCCTGCTATAGAGACATAAGGGGTTTATATTTCGTGTGTGGTCCGTCAAGACGGTTGGGGAGGTGAACTTTGCATATGCAGGGTTTATAGGAGACACTATCCGAGTTGAATCCGCAATGCATTCCATAGATAATCTGACTACTTTTATGTATTCATGAATCTCAGATTCGAACAGATCATAATGATTATGAGCTTGTGCGCATGAAAAGAATAAAGCGTAACAATGCCATGGCTGTCAAACTTGGCATTAAGGGACTAAAATCAAGTCTGGATGCAATGCAATGCAAACGCCTCCACCTACAGATTCATGCTCGTAATATGATCCTAACAAGGATTCTGAGCTAGAGGGAGACCTAAGTCAATGTAGCTCCCTAGTGGAGGAGTCGAGGAAGATGCCCTATCTTATTCACCCATCAAGGTACTTGCTCTAACTTTCCAAGGTTACATTGCTCGCACATATCTTGCAACCGATGCTTTTCATTGCTTCTACTTTGTTGAACTGCCATTAGCTTAGTTTACACATCGTATGTGAATACGCCTCGCCTATCTATTTTCAAGACATATTCCATCTCGTCATCATACCATATTTATCCATTCAAATGTTGTTCTTGTGTATCGACGCTCAAAAGGAAGAGGGCGATTGCTGATCGTGGAGGAGCACAAGCAAAGTATTTGAAAAGGTAGTGGCACCGATAAATCAAATAGCGATTAGGTGTAGTTGCAATATCACCCGACCCACAAAATACCCCAACTCTAGCAGACTCTAGCCCTACTACATCGGGTCATTTCGATGCCCCAACTCAGCAGAATCTCCAACCGCAACAAACAGTTTGATTATGCCATTGACATAGCACCACCATTGTACGACGAAAACCCCATTCCAAAGAAAGAGTACACCAAATCCAGCTACAAATCCTTTTCGAACCGAGAGAGCCCCAATTGAATCAAATAGGACCCTGCTCCATTTCTTCCCAGCTTAGAAGACGGCTTATGTTGTCGTCAGAACTTTGTGCACATCTTTCCTTCATGGAAAGATTATACCGCATACGTAACAATTTCCGCCTTTCCTCCGCAACTTACGCTGTAAGTAATGTATTAATGTTATTCATGGTCATTATCGCATATGTTTCTCGCTAATGTAAGACACAAGATTTCATTCTTTAAATAGGCGAGGAGCAAACTGGATTGTGATGACGAGCAAGAGTTGGTTGCGCTTTTCAAGCACTCGTTGATGAAGTATCGTTCCTACCGAGGCAAGCGCACTTCGATGGCAAGCCTCCGAACGAAATTTCTGAAAGTCTCCGTGCTACATTTATCCGACGTTGATCGGAATAATCTTGTTACACATTGGTCTCGGCTGCAGCGAAGGTACCGCTCTATGATATCACATCACAATTTGAACTACATTTCTGAATTTGCCTTGATGTCTCACTTGTACTAAAAACTGTTAGCGTAAGAACATTCATTCTCAAGGGACCACAGTATCTCGCAACTATACTGCATAATCGCATTGCTCTCGTGAGTACCTCTTGCCCTGTATGACCATACTTACTTTCATAGTTGTTTGATTATGTAGCATCACTGCACATGTTAGCCTCGTAATCGCCCATTTGGTGGATATTATAAGATCCGTATGGACTCTTACACAAATTTAGAATCAACCCAATGTTTTTGAAGAGGTTTAGCTCTGCAGTCCTCTTGTAAGGACTGAACGTGGTCTATCACTATACTTACATTATCAGCCACTTCCTCCGTCCCCATAATATAAGAACGTTTTGTACAAGACACCAGTGTTCAAAACACTCTTGTATTATGGGAAGAGGGATTGTTCATTTTTAGCATTCTCATCTTATCTCCTCGCCCACCATTTACTAAAAAGATCGATCTATATTTAATCTTACCAACAAGTAGAATACATGATAATGCCAAGGCAGGAGTGTAGCCCATTGCTCTTGTCAGTACATTTTGTCCTGTAACACTTGTACTTCCAGAGATTGGTAGTTGATTATGTAGCATCAATCTGCATCTTATCTTCATTATCCTCTATCCTTCCAAAGATTATCATATCTATAATTACTCTCTACAAATTGTGGAGTATGTGCAATGCTTATGAAGAAGATTCTGTGCTGAAATTCTTGAGTTATCCTTCCCTTGACATGGAGAAGGGCATTATAAAGCCGGTGTTAACTGTTAATATAAGTCAGTCCTTCTAAAGCCTTTATCCTCAAATGATATTTAATTTTCTCATACTCCCTATCATTTACTGCTGTTTAGTTTGCTGTTTCTACCAAAATGCATGTTCGTAAGAACCATAAGTTCTAAGTTTTACTTGTAAAACCAAATTTCTTATTCATACCATGCACATTACTTAATACTCCCTATATGTATGCTTGGTTTTGTGGATCTATAATCCAGTGTGTGGTGAAGCAGCCCACGTTTGCACCTTGTCATCTCCTGTTTTATCTTACTGATGTGGCTGATGATATGAACAACATGCCATGCACATTATCCAAAATAGATACAATGATTTTCTTTGCCTTCATCTATGCTTGTTATGTTGACATGGTAATCCAAAGAGTGTGGTGAAGCTCCTCGCATTATGAACAATGCCAAATTATGCTATTGATATTTTGAACTTACTCTTTATTTTCTAATTTGAAATTGGATAGAATTGACAGAACATTTATCATCTTTGTTTATACAAGTGCAAAACCTGTCATCTCCCTACTTTGTTTCAGGGTGATATGCCTGATGGCATGCACAAGTTCATCAAGGTCTGTGAGACAAACCCAACATATATTGCAGCAAAGAAGGCAAAACATCTTGAAGATAGCGAGACAACCCCAAAGTCTTGTCTTGATGCAGTGTTCAAGTTACTTGAGACTAATAGTCAGACAAGCTCACAAAATTCGTTGTCTGAAACAGTTCGACTTCTTCAGTCCCAAGTTCTAGCAGAAAGGCATTCTGCAACTCAAATTAGACTTGAAGTCCTATCTCTAAGAAACATTGCGGAGAACACCAATGAGAACCTCATCGTTAAACAGCTACACCTGGAAGCTATGACCGACATGCTAGGCCGGTCTCACATTTTTGCTCAAGAGCTTTGCGCCAGAGTTCCTCTGCAAGGCTAACCTTGCTTGAACTGTCTTGGAAGTGGTCTTGGTTCAAGATTATTTTGTTACGCCGCAATGGTGCCCAGCTTTTGTAATCTGCTTCTTCGCTATGCTTTATGATCATAGGTGGCTAACTTCGCTGCTCAAAGGATGTAATATACCTTAAATCCTTTATTGTATAGTGTAGGTTTATTCTTAGTTACTATGTTGTAATTTCTTTATTGTATAGAGTAGGTTTGTTCTTAATTCCTACTAGTTATCGCCATCATTCGCCATCCAAAAAAATCAGATGTAGTCGATCGGGCCAAACATTCGATAACCGGACAGGTTTTTAGCGGGCCACAATTGGGCCGGCTCGCTGCCTTTCTTGGGCCTGAATGATTGGGGCCTTCACATTGCGCCAGCCCAAACTTACACCGCCTATATTTTAGTTGGGCCTTTTGTCGACCCAGCGCTTAGTTCGCCCAGTAGCGCTAATATTAATGTGTGAATATTGTATCGCCTGTTATGGCCGAGATGAAACCATCGGCCTTTAGCAGCCAAAATGCATGTTGGGCCTCAATTTTCACTAGTCGTCGACGGCCTTCAAAGAGTCGAAATGTAGACCGGCCGTTATGGGCCCAAGTTAGCTCACGGGCCGTTACTGTGTCGAACATATCTCGGCCTTAGTTGGCCCATCGATATCATGGGCCTTTAAGAGGTCGAAAGCTTAGTACAGCATCAACGGTCAATTACGCGACATGCCTTTAACAGCCCAAAGTCACGCTATTTAATCTGCCACCTTTAGCACGGGCCATTAGTGGGCCCGATGTCCCGTCGGACCATATATGGCCCATGGGCAGACGGGCCATTCCCAGCCGAAAGTCACACCGGGTGAAATGGGCCCATGTTCACATCAGCCTCTAACAGCCGAAAGTCACTGGTTGTAGTTGGGCCCAATATTCGCTAACAATTTACGGGCCAGATCCGCTTTGGGTCATAAATGGGCCCAAATATTGGGCTAACATTAATGGGCCAGATCTCGCTTCGTCAGTAATGGGCCCAAATATTGGGCGTAACAATTAACGGGCCAGATCTGGTTTCGGCTGTAAATGGGCCTTTATTAAGCAGGTCGTTATTGGGCCCGCCCACTAGTACCGATTAAGTTCTACGTGCCTTTGACTAGGCCGCCTTTTTAACCTATATGGGCCTCTCATGGCCCAGCCACGTGTCAACGCATATAGGCATGTCTCCTCCAATGGACGGGCGACATCCGCCCATCGACGAGCCGACAGTAGTTCCTTCGCCAATCGTAATTTTACACGTGGAAATTTCCCATTGGCCGGGGCTGTTAACGGGTTATCGGATCCAAAATCCGACTTGATAGCTTAACGGCGTTCGGTTACGGTGGATGCCACGTGTCGGTCACCCTTGACAAAGCACTTCTGTGACGCGTGATTTATCGTCATGGAAGTGGACACTTCCGTGATGATAATTTTGGTAATGTCATGGAACACTTCTACGACAGCACAGGTATGACTATCTTGATTCTGTCATAAATTTGTCATGGATGTACATGCATAACAAAAAATGCGACCTAGTGTGACAAACACGTATCATCATGGAAGTGTATTTTTTTTGTAGTGGGATAAGTACTCACGGTTGCTTTTCTCCCTCTTTTCCCCCTTTCCTTTCTTCTCGGTTGTCGCAACTAGATGCTGGAGCCCAGGAGCCAGACGCCACCGTCGATGATGACTCCTACCACCCCGAAGGTGCCTACTACTATGTGCAGTGCACGACGATTTACCACTGTGAGTAGTTTAGGAGGATCTCAAAGGGAGGCCCGCGCTCTTTTGATATGTATCCTTGTTTGTGCTAGCCTTCTTAAGACAAACTTGTTTCACTTATGTCTGCAGACTCAGATATTGCTGCTCACGACTCGCCTATGATCGAGCACTTGTATTCGATCCCTCGAGGCCCCGGCTTGTATTATGATGCTTGTATGACTTATTTATGTTTTTAGAGTTGTTTTGTGATATCTTCCCGTGAATCCCTGATCTTGATCGTACACGTTTGCGTGCATGATTAGTGTACGATTGAATCGGGGGCGTTACAACCAAGGCACAGGAGGGCTCTTCATTGACGAGATGCCGAGTCGCCGTGATCAAGCTGCTTCTAGTGGATAGTTGTGGTTGTTGGCCCTCAGCCTCTTAAAATGTGCTAGCTATTACAATATATGTTAAGTATGTAGATATGGACCATATGGTTGTTGTCCCTTAGCCTCTTAAAATGTGATAGTTGTTACTATGTTAAGTATGTAGATATGGACCATATGGTTGTCAAAACCATGTTACGAAGATCCTCCTTTTGTCGAATAGTGTAACCACTATATATATGTTACTCAAATGTTGTTACCCAAGTTCATAAATTTTCATGGAAAGTATTAGTATCGTACACAGGTCATTGATTTTAAGCATGTGCCCGATGTCCAGAAGGCATTTGCATATTAATTGCCCATATTGCAAATTCACACACATGTTCACATAAGGAAACGTATGTGTAACATACTAATCATCATACACGAGTACTCGCAGACACATCGTGTGTGATACTCCTAGCCACCGCAAGCAACTAGTTTGCATTTTTCAAAGTTTTTTGTACACACAGAATCACACACGAAGTAACTGTATTGACCGTCTGTGTTGTAATTTCTCATTGCAAACATTTCATCCGAGTCGGTTGTTTGCCACGTATCACACGCATCTTGTTTACACGACTCGTTTGTGTTCTTTTGGCTCATCGCAAACAGTTAATCTATGTGAACTGTATGCTGCATATCACACACATCTTGTTAAGTTGAAACGTTTCTGTTGTGTTCCCTAATTGAAAACAGTTCGTCCGAGTTAACCATATGTCGTATATCGCACACACATTGATATGGCTGCCTGTTTCTGTTGTTCTACCTCATCACAAAAAGTTCGAATGGATCAACTGTGTGTCCTGCATCGCACACACATTGTTATGGCTGCCTGTTTCTGTTGTTCTGCCTCATCGCAGACAGTTTGAATGGATTAACTGTATGCCCTTCATCGCACATGCAACTAAAACCTGAACCTTGTTTGATGCATACATCGTCACGAACGTTTTGCACCTGTTTTGACGGTTTTTTACACCACCGCTTATGTATTATTGCATCGCATACAGTTTCAGCAAAGGGTCTATGATCATAGTGTTGCGTTAGCAGTCTCCCGCAGCAGTGTATGGTCACGAAACTTAACCATCTTTGATTAACGAGCTAGTCTAGTAGAGGCATAATACGGACACTTTGTTTTGTCTATGTATTCACACATGTGTCAAGTTTCCAGTTAATACAATTCTAGCATGAATAATAAACATTTATTATGATATAAGGAAATAAAATAATAACTTTATTATTGCCTCTAGGGCATATTCCCTTCAGTCTCCCACTTTCACTAGACTCAATAATCTAGTTCACATCGCATGTGATTTAACACCGATAGTTCACATCGTCATGTGATTTAACACTCTATAGTTCACATCGGCATGTGACCAATACCCAAAGGGTCTACTAGAGTCAATAATCTAATTCACATCGCCATGTGATTAACACCCAAAGAGTACAAAGGTGTGATCATGTTTTTCTTGTGAGGAAGGTTTAGTCAAAGGGTCTGCCACATTCAGATCCATATGTATATTGCAAATTTCTATTTCTACAATGCTCTGCACGGCGCTGCTCTAGCTAAATGCTCCCACTTTCAATATGTATCCAGATTGAGACTTAGAGTCATCCAGATTAGTGTCAAAGCTTGCATTGACGTAACCCTTTACGACGTACTTTTTGTCACCTCCATAACCGAGAAACGTGTCCTTTTTTCACTAAGGATAATTTTGACCGTTGTCCAGTGATCCACTCCTGGATCACTATTGTACCTTGCTACGTCTTGAGCTTGGGTTGGTTTTGCTTGAAGAGGAAAGGGTGATGCAGCAATAGTAGCGTAAGTATTTCCCGCAGTTTTTGAGAACCAAGGTATCAATCCAGTAGGAGACTCCTCCAAAGTCCCACGCACCTACACAAACAAACCAAGAACTCGCAACCAACGCAATAAAGGGGTTGTCAATCCCTTCACGGCCACTTGCGAAAGTGAGATCTGATAGAGATAGTATGATAAGATAAATATATTTTTGGTATTTTATAATATAGATGCAAAAAGTAAAGAGGCAAATAAAAGTAGATTGAAACTAAATATGATAAAAGATAGACCCGGGGGCCATAGGTTTCACTACAGGCTTCTCTCAAGATAGCATAAGTATTACGGTGGGTGAACAAATTACTGTCGAGCAATTGATAAAAAAGTGAATAATTATGAGATTATCAAGGCATGATCATGTATATAGGCATCACGTCCGCAACAAGTAGACCGACTCCTGCCTGCATCTACTACTATTACTCCACACATCGACCGACTCCTGCCTGCATCTAGAGTATTAAGTTCATAAGAACAGAGTAATGCTTTAAGCAAGATGACATGATGTAGAGGGATAAACTCATACAATATGATGTAAACCCATCTTTTTATCCTCGATGGCAACAATACAATATGTGCCTTGCAACCCTTTCTGTCACTGGGTAAGGACACCACAAGATTGAACCCAAAGCTAAGCACTTCTGCCATGGCAAGAACGATCAATTTAGTAGGCCAAACTAAACTGATAATTCGAAGAGACTTGCAAAGATAGCTCAATCATACATAAAAGAATTCAGAGGAGATTCAAATATTTATCATGGATAAACTTGATCATAAACCCACAATTCATCGGATCTCGACAAACACACCGCAAAAAGAGTTTACATCGAATAGATCTCCACAAGAGAGGGGGATAACATTGTATTGAGATCCAAAAAGAGAGAAGAAGCCATCTAGATAATAACTATGGACCCGAAGGTCTGTGGTAAACTACTCTCAACTTATCGGAGGGGCTATGGTGTTGATGTAGAAGCCCTCCGTGGTCGATTCCCCCTCCGGCAGAGCGCCGACGAAGGCTCCAAGATGGGATCTCGCGGATACAGAAGGTTATGGCGGTGGAAATTGTGTTTCGGTGGCTTCCTTGATGTTTTTGGGGTACGTAGGTATATATAGGAGGAAGAAGTAGGTCGGTGGCCGCCCGAGGGGCCCATGAGACAGGGGGCGCGACCTGTAGGGGTGGGCGCGCCCTACCCTCTCTTGGCCGCCTTGGCTGCTTCTTGACTTGCACTCCAAGTCCTCTCGATCACGTTTGTTCCAAAAATCACGCTCCCGAAGGTTTCATTCGGTTTGGACTCCGTTTGATATTCCTTTTCTTCGGAATACTGAAATAGGCAAAAAACAGCAATACGGGCTGGGCCTCCGGTTAGTAGGTTAGTCCCAAAAATGATATAAATGTGTAAAATAAAGCCCATAAACATCCAAAAGAGGTAATATAATAGCATGGAACAATCAAAAATTATAGATACATTGAATACGTATCAAGCATCCCCAAGCTTAATTCCTGCTCATCCTCGAGTAGGTAAATGATAAAAACAGAATTTTTGATGTGGAATGCTACCTAGCATAATTCTCAATGTAATTTTCTTTATTGTGGCATGAATGTTTAGATCCAAATGATTCAAAATAAAAGTTCATGTTGATAAAAGAAATAGTAACACTTCAAGCATACTAATCAAGTAATCATGTCTTCTCAAAATAACATGGCAAAAGAAAGTTCATCCCTACAAAATCATATAGTTACGCTTATGCTTCATTTTCACACACAAAGTTGTTCCCAACTTCTATACCTCGATGACAAGCCACGCAATTGTTTCATACTTAAATAATCTCAAACGCTTTCAACCTTCACGCAATACATGAGTGTGAGCCATGGATATAGCATTATGGGTGGAATAGAATATGATGATGGGGATTGTGGAGAAGAAAAAAAGGAGAAAGTCTCACATTGACGAGGATAATCAACGGGCTATGGAGATGCCCATCAATTGATGTTAACATGAGGAGTAGGGATTGCCATGCAACGGATGCACTAGAGCTATAAATGAATGCTCAACAAAAGAAAACTAGTGGGTGTGCATCCAACTCGCTTGCTCACGAAGACCTAGGGCATTTGAGGAAGCCCATCGTAGGAATATACAAGACAAGTTCTATAATGAAAAGTTCCCACTAGTATGAAAAGGACAATTGAAAGTGCAACTATCCCTAGGTGGTTTTGGTAATTCATAACAACATATAGCTCATTGAGCTAATGCTATTCCAGTGATGAACATTTCGTAAAAGCTCAATGAATGGCATGGCATGGATGATGAAAGTGGATCCTCAAATGCTAATGACAAAGGATTGGCTCAAGCTCAAAAGCCCAAGACTCTTCATTTTATATTTTAGTGATTCATGATCACATTGAGTCTATAGGAAAAGCCAATACTATCAAGGAGGGATGAGGTGTTGCTTAATGAGCCTCTTGCTTCATGTGCTTAGTGATATGCTCCAAAACCCTCAGCCTACTTTCTCACATCCACATATGACCTAAACCTAAAGCCAAAATCGGTCTCACCGTTCTTCCTATCCGCGCCACCGATTCCATATGTCATAGCCACTCGCCACAAACCATAGGCAAATTGGTTCTACCGATAGGATCCCGGTCTCACCGAGATGGGATTGTAATCTCTCGCTTCCTTTTCAGAATCTTTCGGTCTCACCGAAGAGCGGATCGGTCCCACCGAGATTGCAATGTAAACTCTCTGTTTCCCTTTTGAAACATTTTGGTCTCACCGAAAAGAGCAAATCGGTCCCACCGAGTTTACCTGACCAACTCTCTGGTTAGCTAATTACCAAAATCGGTCTCGCCGAGATTACATTATGCCCTAACCCTAACCATATCGGTCCTACCGAGATGCATGTCAGTCCCATCGAAAACCCTAAGGTCACTAGGTTTACTAAAATCGGTCTGACCGAGTTTGTTGATTCGGTCCCACCGAGATTGGTAAATTGTGTGTAACGGTTAGATTTTGTGTGGAGGCTATATATACCCCTCCACCTCCTCTTCATTCGTGGAGAGAGCCATCAGAACAAACCTACACTTCCAACTTACCATTTCTGAGAGAGAACCACCTACTCATGTGTTGAGGCCAAGATATTACATTCCTACCATATGAATCTTAATCTCTAGCCTTCCCCAAGTTGCTTTCCACTCAAATCTTCTTTCCTCCAGATTCAAATCCTATGAGAGAGTGTTGAGTGTTATGAGACTATCATTTGAAGCACAAGAGCAGGGAGTTCATCATCAACACACCATTTGTTACTTCTCGGAGAGTGGTGTCTCCTAGATTGGCTAGGTGTCACTTGGGAGCCTCCGACAGGATTGTGGAGTTGAACCAAGGAGTTTGTAAGGGCAAGGAGACCGCCTACTTTGTGAAGATCTACCGCTAGTGAGGCAAGTCCTTCGTGGGCGACGGCCATGGTGGGATAGACAAGGTTGCTACTTCGTGGACCCTTCGTGGGTGGAGCCCTCTGGACTCACAAGAACTGCTACTCCTTCGTGGGTTGAAGTCTCCATCAACGTGGAGGTACGATAGCACCACCCATCGGAACCACGCCAAAAACATCCGTGTTCCAATTGCGCTTGAATCCTCCAAACCCTTCCCTCTACTTTCTTGCAAGTTGCATGCTTTAATTTCCGCTGCCAATATACTCTTAGCATGCTTGCTTGAATTGTGTGATGATTGCTTGACTTGTCCTAAGATAGCTAAAATCTGCCAAACTCTAAAACTGGAAAAGGCTAAGTTTTTAATTGGTCAAGTAGTCTAATCACCCCCTCTAGACATACTTCAAGGTCCTACAACAATCTATGAGACTCACTATATGATAAACATGGTGCTACTTTGAAGCACAATATATGAGACTCACTACATGAAGAACAAGGTGCTACTTTGAAGCACAAGTATGGAAAAGAGATAGTAACATTGCCTTTTTATTTATTTTCTTATTTTCCTTTTTTTCTTTTTTGTTTTTGGGGCCTTTTTTTTTTTGGCCTTTCTTCTTTTTTTTTTTTTTTTTTCTTTTGGGCAATGCACTAATAATGATGATCATCACACTTTCATTGATTACAACATATGAATTACAACTCAAACTAGAACAAGATATGACTTATATGAATGCCTCCGGCGGTGTATCGATGGCGAATGAATCAAGAGTGACATGTATGAAAATTGTGCATGGTGGCTTTGCCACAAATACGATGTCAACTACATGATCATGCAATGGCAATATGACAAAAGTAAAGTATGTCATGATGATGATGAACGGAACAAAGGAAAGTTGCATGGCAATATATCTCGGAATGGCTATGGAAATGCCATAATAGGTAGGTATGGTGGCTGTTTTGAGGAAGATATAAGGATTTTATGTGTGATAGAACGATCGTATCACGGGGTTTGATGCACCGTCGTAGTTTGCACCAACTCTCAAGGTGAGAAAGGGCAATGCACTGCATCAAGAGGCTAGCAATGGTGTAAAGGTAAAATGCGATAATCCATGGGCTCAACATTAGTCGAAGAACTCATATACTTATTGCAAAAATTTATAAGTCATCAAAATCAAGTACTACGCAAGATGCTCCTAGGGGATAGATTGGTAGGAAAAGACCATCGCCGTCCCCCGACCGCCACTCATATGGGTGCACAAGCCGTGTACACTTCATGTTTCAAATTTGTTACACAACTTTAACCGTACGTGTATGCTACGGGACTTACTAACTTCAATACAAGCATTCTTTAAATTCATAATCACCCAACTAGCATGACTTTAATATCACTACCTCCCTATCTCAAAACAATTATCAAGTATCAAATTGATCATAGCATCCAATTCACTTCCTATGATAGTTTTTATTATACCCAACTTGGATGCTCATCATTCTAGGACCAACTTTGTAACCATAGCAAATACCATGCTGTTCTAAAAGACTCTCAAAATAATATAAGTGAAGCATGAGAGACTAGCAATTTCTACAAAAATAAGCCACCGCGTTTCAAAAGATATAAGTGAAGCATTAGAGCAAAACTATCAAGCTCAAAAGATATAAGTGAAGCACATAGAGTATTCTAGCAAATTCTAATCAAGTAGGCTTCTCCCAAAAGGTGTGTACAGAAAGGATGATTTTGGTAAACTAAAAATCAAAGACTAATATAATACACGACGCTCCAAGCAAAACACATATCATGTGGCGAATAAAAATATAGCTCCAAGTAAAGTTACCAATGAACAAAGACGAAAGAGGGGATGTCTTCCTGGCATCCCAAGCTTAGGCTTTGGCTATTCTTCAATATCTTGGGGTTCTTTGGGAATCCCCAAGCTTAGGCTCTGCCACCTTATTCCATAGTCCATAAAAGCTTTACCCAAAACTTGAAAACTTCACAACACAAAACTCAACAGTAAATCTCGTAAGTCTGCTAGTGAAAGAAAACAAAACCACCACATAAGGTACTGTAATGAACTCATTCTTTATTTATTTTGGTGTTAAACCTACTGTATTCCAACTTCTATGGTTTATAAACTATTTTACTAGCCATAGATGCATCAAAATAAGCAAACAACACACTAAAAACAGAATCTGTCAAAACAGAACACTCAGTAGTAATCTGTAACTAACGCAATTGTATGGAACTCCAAAAATTCTACCAAAATAGGACGTCCTAGAAAATTTGTATATTGAACAGAAGCAAAATAATAAATGCAAGATCACGCTTCTGTGATTTACTAAAAAAATCTCACACAAGAAAGTTTCTGTTTTTCAGCAGAATCAAATCAACTATCATCATAGCTTATCCTATAGGTTCTACTTGGCACAAACACTAATTAAAAGATAAAAACACATCTAAACAGAGAGTAGATGCAAGATTTTACTCCCTCCGATTCTATTTTCTCTGCGCATAAGCAGCCGCACGGATACCAAAGAGGGCCATGATGAGTCTGTTGGACATTTTTACCCTGTGCATGCATGGAGAGAGATGAATTGTTTTAACTACTGCATGCTACCGATTGATGGTCGCTGTCGCGCTCGGGAACGGGGTCCCTGCACTTGCTCGCCTCGCTGCCTGCGGCGTGGCTCAAAGGAGGCCTGTGACAGCCCATCTTCATAAACGCAAGCTCAAGACCTCGAGGGGCTGAGATTGCTGGGCGGACGACAAGGAGCTTCTCAGCACAGCCTCGTTAGGGCTGGCTCATGAGGAGGCGGAGAGTTCAAGGCAGGTACTCGCGAGGTGCCCATGACGCAAGCCATGACGCACTAAGGGCGCCACCGGGCGCCAGCCCGCTGTGTCCTCCTTTCCTCTTTGGTGCAAAGGAGCAAGCACAGCAAGAGCATCAAGCAAAGGCGCCCATTTCGTGCAATAAGACCAAGACCAGCCCAATGGCTGGAAGGGAGTCATCGTGGAGCCCAAGCAAAGGCCATCACCAGAGCCTTTGGCAAAGCGAGGACCAACCTTAGTCAGATAAGTGTACCCACTGCCCCCTTCAAATGGCCAATTGTTGGCGCCCGTCCTGCTCAATATTTGGGAAGAGGCCCAAGGTTTCGCTTATAAATAGGAGTAGCCACACTCAGAGTAGAGGAGAGGAGGCATCTAGATCTGGCATCTAGAGAAAGACAGAGACCCGATCCTCAAGCTAGAGCAACTAACACCACCTAGCAGTTCATCACACCCACCAAGAACAGACCTCATGAGGCTGTTCTTCCTCTGATTGTTCCTCACCGCCCAAGAGGCAATCTACCACACCACAAACTAGAGTAGGGTATTACACCACAATGGTGGCCCAACTAGTATAAACCCCGTGTCTCTTGTGCTGTTCTGCTTAGTAGTTTAGGTCCCAGCGATTCGGGCGAGGTGCAGACGGTGGAGGGTTGGATCTCCGTGCACCCCAAAGAGTTCGAACCTCAAGGGTCTTCCGAACCCGAACCGACATTTGGCGCTGCCAGTAGGGTGTGCCGAATCTGCCCTTCGCCGCCGTTTTCCCCGACCACCGCAACCATGTCCGACGCCTGCCGAGCTCGCTGCTGAAGCGCCGAGCCGCCTCGCCCCATGTCGCATGACAGCTCCTGCCGGCGGGCGCTCCGCTGCTCTCGTCACCGCCGTTAACGCCGCCATCGCCCGGCGGGAACGAAGCAGCAAGCATCGCCCCAAAGACTCCGCCCATGAGGCGGACGGCCGCACCGCCACGCTTTCGCCACCCCCATCGTTTTTGTCACGCGCTTCGCTGCCATGGAGGCCCGAGCTGCACTCATCGCGCTAACGAGCTCCTGCGCTACCGCTTGCCGACGACGTTTACGAAGAATGGCTCGACCGAGCCGCCGAGCTCGTCTGCGGCCGCAGGAGGCGCCCGCACCGCCCGTCTCACAGCACCGCACTCGCCTGCATGGCGATGAAGCCCTGGGCGCCACCGCCTCCTCAAGAAGGCGCCTGTTCTGGGCGCCAAGGCCCCGGGCGGAACCTGCTCACCTGGCGCCGCCGCTGCAAGAGCAGAGCTGTCAAGAAGTTCTCGCCTCAAGAAGCTGCCCGAGCGCCTCGCCCAAAGACGCCAAGACCTCTGCGCCCCCAGCCAAGGGCGCAGGAGGCCCACAAGACCAAGCCTCTACTGGCCCGAGGCCCCTCATGCCACGGCGGGCTGCCGCCACCTCCGAAAGGCGCAAGGCCGCGGGCTCCGCCAAGTTCAAGCTGACTGCCTGCCTCGCCACGACGCACAAATGACCCTACGGAGTTCCTCCAGCTTTCACGAGCTGGGCATCGAGGCTGCCAACGGGATGAAAAGGTCATGGCGAATTGGTTTCCATGGCGCCAAGGATGGGGCCCGCACTGCTCCTCGAATCTGGCCCCAAGCACGATCTCTTCTCGGGCCGAGATGCGACTCCGCTTCATCGCCAACTTCCAGGTACTCGCGACTCGCTACCGCCGGAGCGACATGCACCAATCAAGCAGCAGCCTGGGAAACCCCGCAAAGTACATCCAGCGCTTCAACAACGCACGCCTCAAGATCCCTGTGGTAACAGAGGAGGCCATCATCTCGCTTTCTCCGACGGGCGCGACGCCAAGATGAAGGAGGAGCCGCGATGCATGAAGATCTCGGCACCTCCTTGAGCTGTTCAACTTGGCGACCAAAGGCGCCAGTGGCTGAGGAGGGCGGTCTCCCTCCTCGAGCTGCCTCGCCGCGATCCCAAGAGAAGAAGTCCAAGGCCAAGGACGTGAAGCGCAAGGGGCTGCCGATCATGCCAAACCAGCACACCAAGCGAGGCAGAGATCAGCCCGAATCCTCCAAGGACAGCCGGTACTACGTGTACCACGACCTCCACACCCACAACACAATTTAATGCCAAGAGCTCCGGGCCGTGCGCGAAGGCAGGATCGGCAGACGCCTGAAAGCAGCGACCGGGCTATGGCCGAGGAGGAGGAAGGAATGCAGACGTTGGGAAGATCGCGCCCGCGCCAAGGGTGGCGCGACCAACCTCGCGAGGACCGCAGAAGACCCACTCGCGAGGGAGGCCGGAGGATCAGCCTCATGAGGATCACCCGCAGGGGAACGATGCCTCCCTCTCGCTGCCGCCGCCAAGGAGAATTGAAGACCGTTGTTGGTGTCAAACCGCGGATCTCGGTAGGGGGTCCCAACTGTGCGCCTAGGCGGATGGTAACAGAGACAAGGGACACAATGTTTTACCCAGGTTCGGGCCTCTTGATGGAGGTAAAACCTCACGCCCCGCTTGATTAATATTGATGATGTGTGTTACAAGAGTGGATCTACCACGAGATCAAAGAGGCTAAACCCTAGAAGCTAGCCTATGGTATGATTGTTGTTCGTCCCATGGACTACAGCCTGTCCGGGTTTATATAGGCACCGGAGAGGGCTAGGGTTACACAAAGTCGGTTACAAAGGTAGGAGATCTACATATCCGTATCCCCAAGCTTGCCTTCCACGCCAAGGAAAGTCCCATCCTGACACGGACGTAAGTCTTCAATCTTCTATCTTCATAGTCTTGGAGTCCGCCGATGATGATAGTTCGCTATCCGCACACCCCTAGTCCGTAACTCCTCAAGAGCTCCCTTTAACTGGCTTCAGCGCGACGAGTCCGGGCGCAGATATTGTCTTCGGCGTTGTAAGGCGGTTCTCCTTCAAACTTCATGTTCCCGCCGAATAGTGTCTCGCTTCCTTATAAATGTTGCGCCCTTGGCTTCTACGCCTAATAATGGCCTTTCTTCCACGTGTCGCATTAAATGCGAAAGGCTGGGTATTTTTACATTTTACCCCTAGCTGCATGCGAACGAGCCGCCTATAAGAGAGGCGAGGATCTAGATCCAGCTCACACCATCCTCCATCCGCAAGTTCTCATCAAGCGCCTCGACAAAAATCCATTCCATCATGGATAGCCGACGCTGCCTCCTCTCGCGCCCCCAGCCCTAAGCCAGAGATTGGGGAGATGCTCAGGCCCACACAGCGAGCTAGTGGCACTCAAACGGAGGGATATCTTCCCCAGCTTTCATGGTTCCGTTCGAGCCGGACTAGCCACCTACAAGGGTGGAAAGCAGTGCAGAGAGCGCCCCAACCCTTCCAAAGGGGAGCGGTATGCTTTGTCCCCTATATAATAAGGGGACTTGGATTTCCCATACATCCGCTTTCTCCGGGGCTCCTAGAGTTCTACGGACTCCAGCTTCACCACCTCACGCCTGCCCATTTTGCACATCAAGGGCTTCAGAGTTTTATGAGCTGTTCTTGGGCTTCGAGCCCCATTTTGCACCGTGGAAGAGATTGTTTTGTCTCGCACCTGCTCTCATGAGGGGTCGATATATCAAGTGGGCGGAGCCGAATATGGCGATCGCCGGACCGGATATCTATCCGCACTCAAGAAGGCATCCAAGACTGGCCTTTGAATGGTTCTACATGGAGGACGCCTTTGTCGGATCCAGCTTTGATCGGCCTCCTGAGTTCAACAATGCTCCTTGAAGAAACGCCGAGTTGGCGCTCATGAGCCCTCAACGGAAGATGATAGGAGCGCCCATTATCTCGATGGGCCGGATTAGGTTATCGCCCACTCCCGATTGACCATGATTGGAGTCATGGCCACGCATTATGCGAGGGTGCAGCCACTCCAATATAGGGGCCACCCTATGTGGGATTTCAACGGGAAGATGACGCCACCCGCCATGGCCGCAAAGGGCCAGTGCTCGCAGCCGATCCGCAAAGATCCTGTCCGCTTGTACAAGGAGAGGAGGAGGACTTCTCCGCATTAATCCGTTGAATGGATTTTCTATGAGTAACCTCGAGCTGGGTAAGCGGATGTTCATCTACCCGATCCATACTTTTAAAGTCAAGTATCTTACTCGTGATTTCGACGCAGAGCTGCGCCGGGCGGAGGGCATACGGCCTAACTCCACAGCCCGAGGATCCGAACGATCCTTGATCCGACCTCCAAGAGGATCCGCACATAAAGGTGGAGCTGATTGACGGGTGTTCCACCAACGTAGCATAGACAATGCCCTAGTCGCCATTTTACGGCTGACTACCCCGGTTTGTTTCGCCTCTGTGACTACGACCGAGGTCTTGACACCATCATTTGATCCAAGCTGCCAATTCTCGACCATCCCATACCGATGGTGCATCGAGGTGCCTTTAAGGCGGAAGCGAACCTGCGGGCGGCCACCAACAAGGGTCAGCCCGCCCAAAGAAGCGGAAGAGGAGCGACGCGAACCAAACGCCGCCAAGAACGGTATGGAGCACCGCTATTTTTAAGGGAAGGATCCCTAGGAGGTATATTAATGCTCATAACTTTCCCGTAAAGAGCGCCGCGGACAAAGGTCTCGAGAGGTTGCTAATCAAGCTTCCGCCAGCCATGCTCCAACGCATGGTCCGGAGGGGAGGCGAATACAAGGCATGAGCCGGACGCCCGACGGAGGATGCCGACAGCTGTCCGCCACCCGGCTCCGAGGTGGAGAGCGCCATGAATCACAAAGGCCGCCGACAGTTCTTCGTGACGCGTGTTTCTCCCTCGAGGCGCTAAATGCCTTTGACGTGGGAACGCGCACTCGCGCCGCCAAGATGGGTTAACCAGAGCCACGGAGCAAAGATGTGAAAGACATACGGGTGAGTAATTTTAATAGTTATATATGCCAGAGTCCCCGAGACTTAAAATAGTTGAAATAACTGATTTAAGGATCAATTATTATGCAGATCTACGGAGAAGAATACCCATCTGTCCTGTGAGCTCCAAGATTGCAAGGCTCAACTTGAGGTCAAGATCAAGCGCCATAGGGGGAGCCATAGAGACCCCACTAGTAAGACGACTTTTGAAAAGATAATTATTTAACAAAGGGCGGCGTGAATCGACAATAATATTGCAGAGGGCGCCGGACTAGATCCGGACAAGCAACAGTCATCGCGCCAGCTAAAGGCCGGCGAGAGGGTGCTTATGAAGGTGCAGCAGAGAGAAACAAGCTCCAAGATGCCCACACCCAGCGAGGAGAAGAGCTGAAAGGTGTTCGCCTAGCTGTCTGCCCCGTGAAGGAGAATCACGCTTCGCTCGCGGCATTTATAGTAAGTGCTTGAACAAATTCCTTTGAAAAGAAGAATTCGGCGAGGAAGTCGATTGACGTAAATATGTCTTTAGGTGTGCTCACAGTGTCGACTCATGGAGGAAATGCTCGGGTCAACGGGTGACCAACTTCCCGAGCTGGTGCAATTGCTCGAACGTGTTCGGCAAAGCGATGAGTGGCGTTGTTCATGCTTTATGGCCATCCGCCTCCCTACCCGAGGGCCTTGGTGAGCTTGCCGAGAAGCTTCAGGAGCACGGCGACGCCCGCTTGTGGAAGATATCGGCTTGTCGTCAGTATGCCAGGAGGCCGGGCCATGGTGAAGACATCGCATTCAAGGCTGACCCAAACCACATGGCCGAGGTCGGACTCAAGGGGCCCGATGGGAAGGAGATCCATGTGAGTTGATGTACGCCAAGTAGAATCGTCATGAATATTCCTAACAGGATCAGAATTAGACAGCTCGTTAGATGGGATTGAGGAGGAGTACAATCATTCGGTTTGACGATGTAATTTGAAATGACATGTAAAATGCCTTCTAGCCGGATTGTAGATCGCTTGTCTTTGCGGACTGCTTTCGCTTCAACCTCGGACCCAACAGTCCGAGTGTGTCTCGAATACCCTTACGGTTATAAAAGAACCGGGCATGCATGGAGACAAGGCGTCGGGTCATAATTGCTTTATCGCATAAGTGCCCAACTAGTTATGTTATATTACATGGTTAGTAAGAAACATCTTCCAGGAGAATAGTTCTGTAAGGGTTCTTTTCTCGAGGCATGCCCTAAAGTGCAATGCCGGACCGTGAAAATAGCGTAAAAGCATCCGGGGCAGATAAATAAGTAGGTAATAAATCATCTTTCAAGTCACCGAATCGAATATTCTCTTAAGAACGCTTAGCTTTCTTCACCCACCGAGGTACACATCCGCTGACCCGCAGTAGTAATCGCAGAGGTGCTCCTTTACCTCCCAGCCAACAATCGGGAACTTAGGGTAAGCACAGAGCCAGCAACCCAGCTTGGCCAAAACTTAAGTCATATCGATGCATACAATGGTGAATAAAAGGTACATGGGGAAGTATGACACATGTATTGGGCATGAAGTCTGATGAATAAGCTTATGTTGAAGAAGCCCTGTGTATAATGAGTGCCGTGAGCACATCAAGTGTAAAAGTAACAAAGCTAAAATCAGCCTATAAAAGGTATTGAAAAAACTGGAAGAAGGAGGGGACAAGAGACAAGAAAAATATAAAAGGTGGACGGGGAGTGAGACGAACTGAGTCCGCGTTAGGCATAGAATCTTCGGAGACGGGCTGCGCTCCATGGGTTCGCCTCGAGTCGGTTGTCGACAAGCATGAGACGGTATGTCTACCGGTCCTGACTTGGTCGATGATGAAGGGACCTTCCCACTTGGGCTTAAGTTTGTCCTTTTCTTGTCCGGCAGCGAGAACAAGTTCGCCAACATTGTAAGTTTTGGCCCATACTCGCTTTGATATCTTCGAGCTCATTGCCGATAAAATGCGGAACGAGCCTTTGCCACGCCCCGCCTCCTCCTAAGGCGCCCAAACTGTCCCGCCGATCCAACTCGGCTTCTTCTTCTTCGACATGCGCACACGAGGTGAGTCATGAATTATATCGCATGGCGTAACTGCTCGCGCATATACCATGAAAATGGTGTGAATCCAGAGTTCGGTTTGGCGGGTCCGCAGCCCCAGAGTACGGAGTCGAAGCCCTCTACCCAAAGGCGTGTTAGATTCCTTGAGGGACCGCACTAGTCCGGGTTTGATGCCGCCATGATTAGACCATTTGCTCGCCGACTTGACCGTTAGTTTGGGGGGTGATAGACCAAGCGTAATCGAGCTTGATGCCCATGTTTTTGCACCAGAGTTTAACCTCGCGCCGTGAAGTTCATGCCGCTATCGTGATGATGCTATGGGGACGCCAAACGTGTACTACCCCGATATGAAGTCTATCACCGTCCGGATTCTGCTGCTTTAACCGCTTGGCCTCAATCCATTTGGTGAATTTGTCCACCATGACCAATAAGTATTTGTGCTTGTAGGTTCCCTTTAAGGGTCCAGCCATGTCAAGCCCCTGCACCGCGAATGGCCGGTAATGGGTATAGTTTTGAGGGCGGTGGTGGTATGTGGCTCGATTAGCAAAGAGCCGGCAACCGACGCACTGCTGGACTGAGTCCCGAGCATCTGCCCGGCTGTCGGCCAATAAAATCTCTGTACGGAAGGCCTTGCTTACAAGGGCCCGGCTGTAGCGTGGTGCCCGCCGAGTCCGGCGTGAATTTCAGCCAGAGATTTCGCCTTCCTCTTCGGAGATACACCTTGAAGGACTCGTTGTGCTTTTCTTATAAAGTTCTCCTCATGGACCTTGTAGGCTTTAGATCGCCAACTATGCAGCGGGCCTCATTTTGGTCTTCGGAAGTTCCCGCCGCTAAGTAGGCTAGGAATGGTTCTGTCCACGGGCAATTACTGCCATTATTTCGTGAGTCAAGGTGTTATTTCATTGGCTAAGCCACCATTGTGTCGTAATGGTCTGAGTTAGGTGATGCAGCTAGCTCCGGATTGTTATTTCCGACTCCTCTTCCCATAATACGGATGGCTTAAAGAGCCGCTCTGTAAAATGTTTGAGGGACGGCGCCTCGCTTCACCGATGCGTATAACACGCCCGCTGCCTGGTTATTATCCCTGCTACATGGTGGAATTCGAGTCCTTCGAACCGAGCTGACATTTTTAGGACGGCGCTATGTAAGCTGCCATTTTGGATCTTTACGCCAAAGTTCCATTTACTTGGGATATTGCAAGGTTTGAATCTCACAAGACCTCTAGGCGCTGAATGCCCATGGAGATTGCCATCCGGAGGCCATGTAGAAGGGCCTCAGACAATATGCTTGTTGGAGTCCATGTACATTATTAGAAGTATGTATTGATTGTGTCTCTAGTTGGGGACGCCAGACGACGCCAGCCCCCAAGCCAGCCAACATTTTGGATCCGCCGAAATGCATGATCCAGCTTGAGTACGCTACTGCATTTTTAGGGAGTTCGCCGTCCATTCGCGCATTAAGTCAGCCGTAACTCATGCGACTTTTATAGCTCGCCGTGGTTTGTAGGTTATGTCAAATGGTAAGAGCTCGATAGCCCATTTTGCAATCCTACCCGCTATGCCGCGATTGTTTATAATATCGCTGAGAGGTACTTCGAGGCCACCGTTATTGAACACTCTTGAAAGTAGTGTCGCAGCTTCCGGATGCTATGAACACCGTGACACGCTATCTTTTGATAATGTGGGTACCGGATTTGCATGGAGTTAGAACAAAGGATACGTAGTACAATCGGTTTTGAAGAGGGAATCTGTTCTTCGCTTTCGCTCAACGACGAGTACCGCACCGACAACTTGATGTGTTGCCGCGATATATAATTATATAGGTTCGCCCAGGTTGGGCGTGGCTGAACCGGATTTGTTGCCGATGGCCTTTATTTCTTCGAAGTCCGGCCAGGCAGCATCCGCCCATTCAAATGTTCGGCGCCGAGGAGGCAGAGAGGGCAGAGCCTTTTCTCCCAAACGGAGATGAAGCGAAGTTAAGGCCGCTACACATCCGTTAGTTTTTGTATCTCGCTGAGGTCTTTGGAATATCCAATTGTGACAGAGCTCGAATTTGGCCGGGTTTGCTTCAATTCCTCTACCGGATAATGATGAAGCCCAAGAGCTTTCCGCTGGTATGCCAAGACGATTTTTCCGGATTGAGCTTAATTTCATATGCTCGGAGGTTGTCGAATGTCACCTCAAGTCTTCTACTAGAGTTCCGACGTGTTTGGTCTTGATGACCACATCGCTCACGTATGCCTCTACTGCTTTTGCCTATCCGGTAGCAAGATATGTTTGAATCATGCGCTGATATGTTGCGCCGCGCTTTTGAGTCCGGCGGGCAATGTTTGAAGCAGCACGGCCCATATGGAGTAATGAATGCCGCTATGGCCTGTTCTTTCTCCGCCGCCTTGATTTGATGGTATCCGAGTATGCGCCGAGGAAGCACAATGAATCGTGTTCGCGGTAGCATCGGCGATTTGGTCGATGCGCAGGGAGGGGAAAGGGTCCTTGGACAGGCCTTGTTAAGGTCTTTAAAATCGACGCAGAGGCGCGAGGATTTGTCCTTTTTGGTACCATTACTAGATTGGCTAGCCACCGATGTTTTATATCTCCGATGAATCCGCTTCTAAGAGTTTGGCTAGCTCTCTCCCATTGCCTGCCTTTGGGTTCGGAAAATCGCCAAGAGCTTGTTTGACTAGCTTGAATCCTTTTAGGATATTTAAGCTGTGCTCGCCAGCCAGGTGGGATTCCCGGCATGTCTCAAGGGTGCTGTGCAAAATGACCCAATTTTCCCAAGGAATTCTCAGAGGCGGCTTCACATCGGACTTAATTGTGCCCCAATGGAGGCCGCCTTCATGGGGTCCGCTGGATGGACCTGAATTTTGACTATTTCGTCTCGCTGGTTTAAAAGAGGTGGACTTGGACCTCTTATCGAGTATCACATCGCCCCTATCCACCGTGGAGCGCAGCGTAGTTAGTTCCTCCGCCGCTAGGGCTTTTGGACAATGCCTCTAGGGCCAGCAGCGGCTGTCTTATTTTCAGCGCCGGAGTGTTGTATCCGGATCACCGGCGTAGAGTGATTATCCCATTGGGTCCGGCATTTTGAGCTTCATGTACCAGTAGTGGGGTATAGCTTGAAGATTGTGAATGCCTCTCGCCTCTAACAAAGCGTGATATCCGCTGCCGAATGGGGCCACTTGGAACGTGACCTCCTCGACCTGAATTGTCTCGTGAGCCAACACTACATCTAGTGAGATTTTTCCCGTGCAGCGATTTCTCACTAGGGATTATCCTCCAAGGTTGTGCCGCCTTCGCCAATGCGGCTCCAATAATTTCCATTTTTAAGGGTTTCATAGATGAGGTTTAATCTGGCCCCCCGCCATCCATGAGTACCTTAGTAAGACAAAACCGCCCACTATCGGACCGAGGACCAATGCGGCCGGTGCTCTAGCTGTTCGAATTTAGGTTCGCCGGGCGTTGAAGGTGATAGCCGTGTCGCCCATGGATTTGTTGTTGCTACTTGGTAGACTTCAAGAGGCTGCGGATTGTTCATTTCCGCATGTTATTTGATGCGAAGCCTCAAGACTATTAATACCGCATCGGTATCTGCTGGTTGGTCGCTTCGGCTAAAAAGCCTACGCCACTTTTGGCCACCGTCAGAGTATCCAACACGCCAAGGCTGTGTGTTGGAGTGGCGCCCGCATCGTGGATTTTGCAGGTCCGTTGAGCCATCCCTCCAAGACGGTTCCGCACTTTAACGGGTTTTTGCTTTTTGGTTTGTAACCCGTGCTTGAGTATGAAGCACCCTTTATTTCGGACCGGGTTTGTATTCAAGGTCGGATTGTCCCAAAACCTAGTTTCGGTTTCCTGCACTCTCCATCGCAAGAGATTTTGTATGATGGTCGCTAGGTCGGCGAGGCGTGAAACTTCGCGACGATCGATGGCGCTTATGATTCCCATGTCCGCAATTGTTGCGTAAGATTGAAATCACGCTTTTTCATGGCAGTCCTTTATCTTGTTCATAACTGTGGAGGTATCTCGCCCAAGAATGATGTACTCGCTTCATCGGCTCCTTCCGATTTGAGATAGATCGCTTATGTTTGGGTGGGCAGGTCAATTAAGTTTGGAACCCCGCCTCGTCCGAGGCTCAGTACAAGAAGCTTCCGGATTCGAAGCTTGGTTTGCTGAGCGGTTTCCAACAAATCTGGTCCGATGCCCGACTTTAGGTTCGTGATTTGATTAGCGCCCGCCCCTCCGCGAATCCGCATGGAGGATCCGAATCCGGACATAGTTGATTTTAACATAGAAGAAGAGTTGCCGATTGTTCCTCTACCACGGCAACGCAGGGTAACCCGGGAGAGTTAATTTCTCGATCGGTTTTAAGCCCAATCGATCATAGTCGGTAGCGACTCTGTATGCATGGCGCGATCCAAGAGCTCGCTTACGAGGAGAGCTCAATCGATCTAGCTGCTCGGCGAATTCCGAGCTGACGGAAGATCGCTTTTAATGACTTGAGAGGTCATTGTCGGGCGGTAATAACAAAGCGGTCATGAGAAAACTGCCTAGCCGGATAGTTCGCCGGGCGCCAAAGCTCCTTGATTTACGCCACCGCCTTTAAAGACGGAAAAGGCATCCTTCCCGATGGTGACGGGAGAGCAGGAACTCTCAATGAAAGCACCAATGTCGGTATCAAACCGCGGATCTCGGTAGGGGGTCCCGAATCAGCGCCTAGGCGGATGGTAACAGTGACAAGGACACAATGTTTTACCCAGTGTTCGGGCCCTCGATGGAGGTAAAACCTCACGCCCCGCTTGATTAATATTGATGATGTGTGTTACAAGAGTGGATCTACCACGAGATCAAAGAGGCTAAACCCTAGAAGCTAGCCTATGGTATGATTGTTGTTCGCCCTATGGATTACAAATGTCCCGGTTTATATAGGCACCGAGAGGGCTAGGGTTACACAAAGTCGGTTACAAAGGTAGGAGATCTACATATCCGTATCCCCAAGCTTGCCTTCCACGCCAAGGAAAGTCCCATCCGGACACGGACGGTCTTCAATCTTCTATCTTCATAGTCTTGGAGTCCGCCGATGATGATAGTTCGCTATCCGACACCCCTAGTCCGAACTCCCTCAACCGGCTCATCAGATTTAGGGGTCGGGGCTTCTGTGAAGCGCGGCGATCGCTCAGATCCCGGGCGGAGCTCAAGCCCCACCTCTCAACAAGATCTTCAAGCAGTTCGCTCCAAGTGAATGCAGTCCTCCCAAGCTCGAGGCCACGACCTCTTAGGTGGTCGGCGGCGCCATCACGCTCACCAAATGGACCAGCCTCAAGTGCGCATCCATAGCAGAGTTCTCCGATGCTTTGTTCCTCAATCATCGCGAATGTGCTAGTCACCAAGACCCTCATCAACGGTGGAGCAGGGCTCAACGCCCTGTCCGTGGAGACATTCAACAATCTTCAAGTGCCCATATACCGCCTTCAGCCAACCAAGCCCTTCTCTCGAGTCACCGACGGCTCCACGGTCCCGATCGGGCAGGTCCGCCTTCCGCCACCTTCGGGCTCGCGATAACTACCACACCGAGCTCATCAACTTTGACGTCGCCCACATTCGCCAGCCAGACAACGCCATCCTGGTACCCAGCGCAGCCAAATTCATGGTCAGAACTCCACCACGGCTACAACGCCCTCAAGATGCCAGAAGCGGCGGGTCATCACGGTGCCCTTTGAAGAGAGAGACGCAGCAGTGCTCCCTAGAGCGAGCCTTTCAGCCGTGACGCCGGAAGACCTGCACCACAAGCAGCAGGAGGCCTCCGAGGCCGCACCCAAGAAGAAGAAGACATCGACCGGCCTGCTCTCAAGAGACAGTTCCCTCAGGCCCGTGACCGCCGGGGGAGCCTCCTTCCATCGCAGATAGGAAAGCTACTCGGCGGCCTCCTCAGCAGGCTCGGGGCCTCCTCGAGGGCCACCTCACCAAGGTCTCGAGGAGGCGCTGGGCACCACGTGGAGGCGAGCCAAGCATGTTTCCTGCAAGCAGTGAGCAAGGCAAGGAGGGCCGAACCTCGTGGAGTTCGCCAAGAAGGCCATCTCAGAGCTACATGAGTCAAGGGTCATGAGGGGCAGCCGCCACTTCACTGTGGCCCCCCATCCAGCGAGGATGGTGGGCTGCGCCGTCCAGATCGACATACCAGGCTCAACCGAGCCGCTGCCTCCAGAGCGCCTGCCCCTCGCGAGTGGGACGCCATAGGGCCCGCCCACAGCCTACGCTCAGATGCCTTATGGCTCTGCCAAACGCGGGGCAGCCTGGCGCACCGCCGCCTCATGAGGGCCATCCCGAGGCTCAAGAGGTCAAGCACGCCTGCATCCCCGGCGGAGATGGAGATGGCCCCAGGAGCCGCCAGCCTCCCGAGCCACCCGAGGCCCCGGGCTTGGGGCCTGTGGAGGATCGGCCCCGCAGCCCACCGAGTCTGCAACACCAACACCCTCGTCCCCAACATCACCAGTGACATCTTTAAGTTTCAATTCAGGCCGGGAGCGCCTTCTCAGGTCAGATTATTCCTGTGCCATGGGTCCGCTCTGCATGTATCCCTTTTATTTCATGTCATTAGCCTATCTCATGGGGGCGCTCGGGCTGCATCATCCCAAGTCTCTCGGCCGGTCCCAGCGGCATGTATCCTTCCTACTTTTTCCTTAGGATTATGCTCGCCTCCACCATGCTTGTTATTTGGTGCCTTTTGGTTGGCGGAATCTGCACGTTAAAGGGGGGGTGCCCGACATCGCGACTCAGTGGCTCCTACCGGCCTCCGCCCTCACCCTCCTGTCTTGTCCATGGCATCGCGACCGGCTTGCCAGCGATGGCCGAGACCAGCCTGAGAGCCGGGACCCGAGGACGAGAGTTGCGCCATCTAACTCAACTTATGCTGCTAGTAGGGGTGCCCGAGCATCGCGACTCGTGGCTCCTACCGCTCTCCGCCCTCACCTCCGTCTTGTCCATGGCATCGCGACCGGCTTGCCAACGACGGCCGAGACCAGCCCGAGAGCCGGACCAAGACGAGAGCACCGCATCCGCCAAATTTGCAGGAACACACTCAAGATAAGGCCCAGAGCCAGGCGCAACTCGCTTTGAGGTAGGGCCCCTTGTGTCGGGGAAGCTGATCATACCCACGAACACCTATGGGACCGGCGGATCGAAGCCCTTCGGGTTTGGCGGGGGCGGAGGTCGCATTTAAGAGCAGATAGAGGTGAAGCACACGAAAGTAGCCAGCTTCGAGCTCTCCGGAGATAATACTCCTACCGCCGCTTGTTTGAGTTGTATTGTGTTCTTGCTAGAGCGCCGAGAGCTACAAGACCTAGCGTGAGTGTTCTCTCGTTTCAATGAACCAACCCCTTCTACGCTATGCATGGGCCTCCTTTATATGCTCAAGGGTCTCCGCAGGTGGCAACGTAGACAAGGGTAAAACGTAAAAGGAGTCGTGGTACTGGCATGTTGTACAAAGGTATCATACCTAACCTCGATGGCAGGGGACAAAGGCATTAAATGCCCGCCTAAGTCGACTAAACAAAGGCGGAAAGGGACCGCTGGACGCCACCGCTTGCCACGATGGCAATCTTGTCAGATCACACACCAAGGCCCGCTGGTCAGACAGCCTCTTGCCACGCTGCTACCGAAAGGTCCCATGGAGACACGCTGGATGATGCCGGAGCGCAGAACGGAGTGGTCTGGCCGCAAGCACCTTGCCGCTGTTGTTGCCTTTGTCGCATCCGGAAGCTTGTCGCCATCAGCCTTCCGGCAAGCTCCTCTTGCCGGGCCTTGTCTTCTAGGTGCCTTTGAGTGGGCCTTCCGCAAGCCCTCTTGCCGGGTCTTGTCTCTTTGACTTAAATACTTTGTTCTTGAATGGTTCCAATGGAGCCGCGGAGGGCCTTGGCGGTCACCAGCAAGCCTTGCCGCTGGGTATCAAGGGACGCCTCGCGGCACGAAGTTCGGGATACTAGGGTACCCCTACCTAGTATACACGGACAGGAGCCCCCGTGTTTGGGCCACACGGTGCCGAAGCGCTGTTGGGCCAGGCCCAAAACAGGCACGGCACGCGCGGTCCGGGGAACGCCAGAATTTCACTCGGACTCACCACGCCCCACTTAACGGCACGCATCGAATGCGGCATCGTGGGAGAGATCGTAGTTTTTTTATTCGAAAGCGGACGTCCGCCTCTCCTCCTTATAAACAGGGGAAACAGGGCAGTTCGCCCACCTCGCCATTTGCTGTCCAATCAAAAACCACCGCTGTTCCCCTTATTCCCAAGTTTGAAGAGAGCAGCCCGCCCCATCGCCACTCAAAGACCACCAACGCCGCCGACTTCCCCCACCACCGGGCCATGGCTTCAAAGTCGACAAGGGAAGGGCGGAAGTCGGTCAAGCTACAGCGCTCACGGCGCGCGAAGGAGCGGGCTATCTTCCCCCAGTCATCGCCGCAGGGAGAGGGAGAACTACTACCTCTTCTGGTCGACGGAGACGCGAGCGCATCCGCAAGCACGGTAAGTATTTCCCAGCCGCTTCGTAACTAGCCCCAACTGGGTACCCTTTCTTCAAGATCGTTTTCATTATGGGCTCTGCCCGCCTTCTGAATTTTTCTCGTGACATCATGAACACCTACTGGTTCCGCCCCTTGATTTCATCCTCAATGTCTGTCTCGACCATGGCAGTTTTCGCACATCTTTGCGTAAACTTTGTCGGACTCCACCCAAATGTAGCCCCTTCCGCCACTTCTTCATGCCCCGAGTCGAGAGGAGAGCCACTTGCCGAGGAATCGCTGATCTCAAGGATCGGCAAGAAGGAAGCCTATTCGGAAGGAGAGCTCCGCAGCAAGTGGGAAGAGTGGAGGGCAGATTGGTGTTGGATTGTTGAGGAGAACCAGAGCCCTCTTCACCGCCAAATACTAAACCCCAATAGTGCGCGGCACCATTGAGTAACGGGCCCTCTAAGATGCTAGGCTAAAATTGCAGTCACCCGAATCCTTCGCTTTAGACTTGCCGGGCTCACCTGTAGGCACGCTGGCGAGATTTCTTCACAGCCAGACGCTTTGCAGGAGAGGAGGAGACCTGCTTGGGAGTTTCAGTAACGCGGCAGATATCATGCGCGGCCGCGCCTGCCTTAATTTCAGTTTCACAGTTCTCGAACTTGACGCGATGCTCTTGGAGTTGTTCAAGCCCGACCTGCACTCATCCCGAGATGTTCAGGTTGCCGAGGGCGTAGTTCTTTGTGCAACACCTCGCTGACCGCATCCGCGTAATGATGCCTTGTGCGACCAGCATGGAATTGTTCCCACTTGGCAAGAGCTCCCATGGACGACGCTGCGGCGAGAGTTCTTCGACAGCCGGAAGTGTCGTCCGCTCGGATGAGCAGCAGGGCTCACTCCTACACCACCGACGCATTTAGATGCACAGACGCCACCAAGTTGAAGAGGCGGCAGCAGCGTTACCGGGCGAATCTGGGCCCACCGTGGAGGAGGCAGAGGCGCAGAGGCGCAAGCCTTGTCGAAGTAAGGGAGTTTGTCGGGCAGGAGGAGCTTGTCAACTCAAGCCGAGTCAAGCGAGCCTGCCGAGGGCGCCTCCTCCCACCATCTAGCAGCTTGCCACGAGCGGAGCCCCCAGCTCCACTAAGAAGGCGCCTCTCAAGGCCGAGATGAGACGGGCGGCAGACGGGCCAACAGCCTGGCACATGACGGCCCACCACGGCAAGCACATTGCTGTGGGAGCACCTCACGCTTACAAAGAATCGGAGCGGGCCCTCCTGTGCCACTTGTCTGCACTCCCGCCAAGCGGTCAAGGAACCCACTTCTCCGCCTGGCCGCACCGAGGCGCAGCTAGAATTTGATCTCTCCGGCCATCCGACGAGGAAGAAGAAGAGTAAGCTTCGTGGTTGTACTTGTAGTTCTTCAATTTTGTTGCTTTGTCTTGTATCTGATTTGCTTCATTCTCAACCCTTTCCTTTTCAGACGCTGGCCTGCAGAGCTTCAAGAGAGCCAAGGCCCCGTGATCGCCATCGAGGATTTGCGCCACTGCATCGCAGCAGGAGGCGCGGCCCGAGACCTCCTTGCCGACCTCGCTGACTCTTCCACAAAGCAGCCTCAAAGCCGCAGCCCCCAGCGTAAGTATATGGTTTATTTTTTTGCTGGGCTGCTCATGGGTGCTCTTTCTTGACCGATATCTCGATCGCTGATCTGTAGGAGCAGAGCAGCCCCACCAGAGTGCCTCAAGCCGCTCCTCGACATGCCATCTGCTGCACTACACCGCCAAGGGAGGATCCCCTGCAAGGAGCCAAGCCCAGCAGAAGCGTCTCCGGCAAGGGATAGCACCAGCGACCCTCCGGTGGTCGAGACCACGGCTGCAGATCCCATCGCAGGTAATCCTCTTGCCTGAAAATTTCCCTTGGGTTCTTTTTCCTCTGATCTTCTTTTTGAATATCTGCTTGACTTTTCTTCATTTTCTGGTCGTCAGATCCATCCGCCGCAGAGCCGATGGAGATTGAGGTCGCCGGGCGGAGGACGCTGCTGCAACACCGACGACGCCGCCGCCATCGAAGAGGAGGCTGCGCCGACGAGCCGGCCAGCCAAGAGGCACGCCAAGAGCTGCCGCAGCAGGTCGGGCGAGGGGTCCAGTGATCGACCGACGGCCCCGAGGCCGCAGGAGCGCCAGCGCCACAATCGACCGCCGATCCTCCGCCGCCGCTGCAGGCCAGTTCAAGAGCCCCAGCCCGGGCGCCTTATCTGGGCCGGCGATGGCGTTTTCATCAAGCTCCCCGGGCGCCAAGCCTGTGGCGCCGGCGAAGGAGAGACTTTTGACGAAGAGCTGCTTCGCTCATTGGCCGACGCTGGTCGACGCGCCAAGCAGCAGCAAGCCAAGAAGTCCGAGGAGGAGCAGCTGCTATGGAAGCTGCTGTTGTTTCACCGCACCCGACAAGCCAAGCTGGAATCCTTGAAGCGCTTGTCGCGAAGGCGGGAGCGTATATAGAGAAGCGCCGGAGGAGCTCCGGCATCAACCAAGAAGCTCTCCGATCCCCAGCAGAGGAGCGGAACGACCACGAGGAGCGCAAAGCTTTCATCCTCGAGAAGGCTGAGGTTGAGGAGCAGCAGCGGCTTGCCGCCGAGAAGCTATCTGCGCAGGAAGGCGAGCTAGCGCAGCGGAAGATAAATCTTGACAGCCATGAGGAGGAGCTTGCCGCGCGCGAGCAAACATTTGGCGGGGCTCTCAAGGAAGCAAAGGACGCTGCCGCAGCTGCCGAGGCCGCCAAGAAGGAGCTGGAGACGAAGGTGACGCAGCTGGAGGCCAATCTCCAGAAGAGCGGCGAGGAGCTTGCTGCACTTAAGCACGAGCGCGAGAAGGACGCCTACACTCTTGGCGAGCTGCAGGGCTGCCTCGCCGACAGAGCAAGGAGCTCTGCCGCCAAGGACTCCAAGGCAGATCTTGAGCTGAAGCCGACCACCTGATGCGTACGCTGACGGCGCCAAGGAGCGGAGGTGGCCTTGTTGGAGAAGATCAAGGCCGACGAGGCGCTGTATGGCGAAGTGCACGCCGCCTGCACACCTTCAGGGAAAACGTGGAGCACTGGACCAAGGTCTCGTGAATGTTGCCGCCGCCATCGACTGTGGAGTCAAGGAGCTTGGGATGGTGGATCTCGTGTATTCTCCGATGAGCACCTCTAGCCCAAAGGCCAAGCTCAGCTTGTTCTTCAAGGGCGCAGGACGGCCTCCAATGACCGGAAGAGATCCCAAAGCAGCTGGCCGAGGAATCACGCCAGATCTGTAAGGGAGCTCTCCGTAGGTGCTGATGAAGGTGGCCTTCCGCAATCCAGGCCTCAACCTCACCAATGTCCTCAAGTCCTTGCCGGATGCCGATGTGGAGGCATTCCTAAGGCCCTTGTCGCACCCATTGTGGACAAGGTGGGCAATATCAAGAGGGTTGATGGCGACCGCGTAGATTAGGCCGCCAATTTTATCTTTTCCTTGTCACCGCTGGTCATGTTAGAGAACAATCTATTAGAGCTGCGACAAGCTATCTTGTAATATAACTCTATCTCGGCAGTGATTGCAACGTTATTTCCTTTACTTGATTCCTTCCTTTGTATGTTTTTGCCCCACGCTTTTAGGGAACTTGCCGCACGGCACCTTAGTCATGAGCGCTGAGTGCGGAACGTCAAGAGCTCGGCAAGGCTACCTCCGACAAGCAACCTTGTCGCAACTAGTTGCGGCTCACTTAAGTTGTTGAGCGGACTAAACAAAGTAAGGGCGAACTAGCTACGAGTTGGTTCCTCCGCTGCACAGTGTTTTCCATACAAAGTACGGTCGCTCGAGGAAGATAACTTAAAAATTTAAATGCTGGTTGCTCAAATTTTGACAACTTAGCTTTTCTGTCGTTTGCTTCCCGGTAAGGCGAAACTTCCTCGAGCGACGCTTGGTGGCCCACACCATTATCTTCCCTTCCCCCTGTGCTAACTTGTGGGCGAGGGTACCTTCCTTTTTTGAGAAAGAGAAAGAAGAGAAAATAGTTATGGAGCCTCGCTGCTCGTTATTGCTTACGGGTAGGTGCTGCACAACGGTCGATAACTCATGCAATAAAATGATGAAAGCATGAAATTGACAAGTTGTGCGGAACACATGAGTTTTACTTATGCACGGATCTCGCTCGCTTTGTACAAAGGACTACATGCAACATCGGCAAGACTTGTATAAAGGTGGTTGCCGAACAGGTTCCGCAACCGCGCCTCTAAGGTAAAACTTACGAAGATGCTCGATGTTCCAGGAGTTGCTCACCGAATGCCATCTTCGGTCTCAAGGCGACAGCACCAGGCCTAGTGACTCGCTTTCACCCGATAAGGGCCTTCCCACTTCAAGGCCAACTTGTTGGAATTCTTGACGGACTGAACGCTACCAAGAACAAGGTCGCCCTCGAAACTTCCGCATTAACTTTGCGGTTATGGTAGCGCGCAAAGCTTGCTGGTATCGAGCAGCTCGCATAAATGCCTCGAAGACGGTCCTCCTCAAGGAGCAGACGCCATCTTGTCGCAGCTGCTCTTGCTCAAACTCATCATAAGCGAGCACTCGAGGTGACCCAATACGAAGTTCCGTGGGGAGAACTGCTCTGCCCCATAGACTAGAGCGAAGGTGTCCGCCGCTGGCTCAATTTGGCGCCGCCCCGATCGACCAAAGGACCACCGTAGCTCTCAATCCAGTTTCTTCCGCACTTGTGCAGCCTGTCGAAAGTCCTGGTCTTGAGCCCGCGCAACACTTCAAAGATTTGCCCTCTCCGCTGACCGCTATTTCGGATGAGTAATGAAGCAAAGCAAACCTTGGCGCCAAGATCTTGGACGATCGCATGAAGGTGCGGCTCGTGAATTGTGTGCCGTTGTCGGTGTTGATCCGTTAGGAATCCCAAAATGGCAAACAATCGACCAAGAACTTGATCGCCGATCGTGCTGTCACCTTCCTCATCGCTTCCACTTCCGCCACTTTGTGAACTTGTCGATTGCAACGCATAAGTACTCAAAGCCCCGACAGCTCGGGAAAGGGGCCGAGGATGTCGAGCCCCTGCATCAAAAATGGCTGTGATAAAGGGATCGCCCGAGAGCTTGAGCTGGCTGGTGTATCTGCTGGAATGGAACTGCATGCTTCACACTTGGTTACTTGTGCAGCTTGCATCCCGAGGGCTGTCGGTTAAAAGAAACCTTGCCGGAATGCTTTGCCGCAAGTGCTCTTGCGCCAATGTGGTGACCACATACGCCCCATGTATCTCTCGCCAACAGCTTCGGCCCATCTTCCCGTGAATACACTTCAATTTCACACCGTTGAGTCTTCTTCAGCATGCTGTGTTGTCGACAAACTGGTACATACTTGACCGCCGGGCTACTCTTTCCGCTTTCTTCTGCTCTTCGGAAGTTCTCCGTCTCAAGAAAATGGACAATCTGTCGTGCCATGCCGGAGCTTGCTCGACAACAAGGACTAAAGGCACATCTGCTGTCTGGGAACATCCGCTTTACGGTGAGAACTCGCGGCTCACCGGAGTTGACGCCCTCGCAAGCTTGCCGAGCAAAACTTGTCGGGAGCGCTCGCTTCAACGCAACAAACCCTTGGGCTTGTTTGGAGCAGATCGCTTCTCAAGCAGATCGGTGTTGATCTTGGGGACCTTCTTGGCGGCGGCTTCGGGAGCTCTCCCGGAAAATAGTCACCAGAAATCAACTTCCTCTTCTTGTTCTGTCCAGCTGATGGTGTTACAGATGGTTGAGTCAGCTTGAGCACAAAGATCCCTGGTTCCACATGTAACTTGAGTGCGGCGCACTTTGACACGCCATCAACAATGTCGTTCTGAGCCCTTGGGAATATATTCCATCTCAGAGGGCCAAAGTGCTCTTCTAGCTTCTCACTTCATCAACATAAGCTTCCATCAACGGACTCGATAATTCTTGTTAACTTGGCGGATGACAAGTCGTGAGTCACCCCGATAATGAGCTTCTTGATCCCAAGGTCCACTACGAACTTAAGGCCGCAAGCAAACCTTCATACTGCAGCAGATTGGTTGTTGCTTGCTCCTTGGGAAAGTGCATCTAGACTATGTACTTGAGGTGTTCTCCGTGGTGCGATAAGCAGCACGCCAAGACCGGGCGCTTTGCAGCGAGAAGGCACCATCAAAGTACATTAGCCACTCTTTGCTTGCTTCCTTGACGGGATGCTCGCTTCGAATTTCTTCATCCCGTGTTACGCCCATTCTGCTATGATATCCGCCAATGCTCGCTTTGGATAGTTGAGGTGCTTTCAAACTTGAGGCCAAAGCTTGACAGTTCCAAAGGCCCACTGACAATCCTGCCTGCTGTTTCTGGATTTTGCAAGATCCTCTTTAGCGGAAAGCGAGTGACGATCAGTGATCTCATGTGCTTGAAAGTAATGGCGCAGCTTTCGAGGCCATGAGAAGGCCGAAAAGCAATTTCTGCACACCGTAATACCTTTGACCTAGCCCCCGCAGAAGGGAACCGACAAAGTAAACTGGCGCTGCACCATCCTTCTCTCAGATCTTCTCACACCTGCGCTGAATCATCCTTGTCGGGACCAGAGTTTGCCGATGAAGCCTCGCTTGTCGCTGGATGCATCCGCCATGGTTGCCGGCTCATCATCCGCCTCCCTCTCCGCTACTAACGCAGCACTAACCACTTGATTGGTTGCCGCTATATACAATAGCAACTTCTCTGTGGCTTAGGTGCGATAAGTATTGAGTGGAGCAGGTATCTCTTTAAGTCCTGCAGCGCAGCCTCCGCTCCGAGTCCATTTTATTGACCTGCCTTTTTCAATATTTTGAAAATGGCATGCCACCAAGATACCTAGAGATAAACCTGCCGAGAGCAGCTACGAACCGCAAGTCTTCGTGACATCCTTGACGTGCTTTGGTGCTTCAATCTGCTCAATGGCCTTGATCTTATCGGGATTGGCTTCAATTCCCACCGAGATGAAGAACCCGAGAAGCTTGCCGAGGGGACTCCAAACACGCACTTCTCGGGTTGAGCTTGAGGTTGATCTTGCGCAGATTTGCAAAGGTTTCATCTAAATCTTGAATCAGAGTCGCTTTGTCCTTGCTCTTGACCACTATGTCATCCATGTAGGCTTCCACATTTCGTGCATTTGTGGCTCAAAAGCCATGGACTACTCTTGCAAATGTTGAACCAGCATTCTTTAAACCGAAGGCATCCGATGAAACAAAGATGTGCCACATGGGGTGATGAATGCGTTTTCTCCTCATCCTCTTCTCGCCATGAAGATCTGATGATATCCTCGAGTATGCGCCAAGAAATGAAAGCAAATCACATCCGCCGTGGAGTCAATAATCTGATCGATGCGCTGCAAGGGAAATGGGTCTTTGGGACATGCTTTATTAACATCGGTAAAGTCGATACAAAGCTCCATTTTCCGCTTGCCTTTACGCATCGACTACAGGATTGGCCAACCACGAGGATGGAGCACCTCCGACAAGGCCTGCTTTCCAAGTTCTTGATTTCTTCGCTATGAATTCTCGGCGCCCACCGCCTGCTTTCTTTCTCGCTTGACGGGCCGCATGAGGACAGATAGCGAGATGGTGCTCAATTACTTTCTGAACACTGGGATGTCGACGTTGCCATGCAAACACGCCGACATTCGCCTCGCAGGAAAGCAATGAGCGCGCTTCCTATTTAGGGTCAAGAGTGGCATCGATGGTGAAGGTACCACCAGTGCCGCCCTCCTTGGCGGACACCTTCTTGGTCTCTCGTGGAGCTGCCATCGCCTTTCTTATACTTGCTGCTGGAGCTCGATGGTGCGCCTCAACGGTAGCGCAGCACCAAGAGGTGCGCTTGCCGGAGGGCATCGAGCTCTTGCCGACTTGGTCTTCTTCTTCCCCGGAGCTTCAGCGCAAGTGACTTGTGATCTGCAAGGCCGCCGCTTCCCCGTAGATCTTGTCGGCGCAGATAAGAGCATCCTTCTTGTCGCCAGGATGAAATGACACTTATCGGGCCTGGCATCTTGAGAAAGTTGTATGCATAATGAGAGGCTGCCATGAACTTGGCGAAAAGCTAGACGGCCAAGTATCCCATTGTAAGGCAATGGAAAATCAGCAACGCCAGTGACCTCTCAACTCAAGTTCAACTCACGCCAAATGTCACGGGCAACATGATCTTTCCTTTGGCTTGCTCCTTCCCGGATTGATTCCTTGAATGTGCCGGTCTCTTCGAGCTCATTGCCGCGATCCGAGTTTCGAGTACCGAGGAGGAGATCAGGTTCAAGCCGCCCCGCCGCCAACTAGCATCTTAGTGACCTTGAGGTTGCGGATAGTTGGTGAAACTAACATCGGCAAGCACCCGACCGCAGTGATGCGATCAGGTGGTCCTCAATATCAAAGATGATAGGCGGTGGACCATTTCGAGGCTCGCGGACTCAAGGATGGTTCGCCGCATTGACTTCCCGCATCCACTCGCTTGAGTTGGCGTGTGAAGTATGCGAGAAGCACCGCCACAACGCATAAGACCTCCGTGGCTTTCTCGAACTCCTGCTCATCGGCTTCATCATCATCCATGTCTTCGCCATCGCCGCTATCTTCGCCTTTGTCGCGCTGGGAGGTCTGTCTCCTGCCGCCGCTTGGCCTTGCCGCAAGGCCCCTCCTTGGCTCCGACGCTTTTTGCCGGCTCCTCCAGACCTTCCTGGGTTTTCTCCTTGTCGCTACCGCCAGACTCAGCCTTTTTGTTGTTAAACAAGCTGCTCGACCTTCTTGCAGCTCGAGGTCATGACCCTTGGTGCGGTGGATCCGGCAAGATCGCTTGTTGGCGCCGTCTCTGCTTGTCGGCGATCGCCATACCGGGCAGTTACGCCATGGGCAACCTCCTTGCCGGAGCTACCAACTTTGGCTTTCTTACGCCACCTCCGCTGTCGGACTGCTCGATAACCAGCACATCTTTGCCTTTCTTCTTCCTCGTTGCTCGCCACGCTTTTCTTTGCCGGGCTGCCTCTTCACTATCGATCCTCGCTGCTTCGTGATTCTCTTCGGGAGTCTCTCCTTCCTCAAAGACGCGACAGCTTGTCGGCCAGGCATATAGCTCATCGACGCCTCTGCTTTCGCAGACGCTCGATGGAACGCTACGATCACCGCAAGCAGGTGGACATCCGGGATGTTGTGTTGTACACGGCTGAATCTCTCAATGTACTTGCGCAGGGTTCTCCTTCCTTCTAGGCTAGCGATGAAGGTCGCCTTCTTGGCCATGGGGCTTGTGGCCACCGTGAAGGCGCCGACAAACTAATGGCACAGATCTGCCCAAGAGGATATGGAGTTGTCCGGCAAGTGCATGAGCCAAGATCTGACATTGGGCTTGAGTACCAGCCGGAAGTAGTTGGCCGTAATCTTGTCGCCTCGCCCCGCAGCTTGCACCGCAATGGTGTAGATGCCGAGGAACTCCGACGGATGCGCCTTGCCGCCGCATTTCTCTCGCACGCCTGCTTGAAATTTTCTTGCTGGGCCATCGACTTGCCGCAGCTCACGAGTGAACGCAGGGCAACTATCACAGACGGCAAGTCGCCTCGTTCTCTCGGGCGCATGCATGTCGACAGAGGGCCCAGCGCTGGTCGGATTGACGCCGCTTTCGGGCGCCGGCGCGAAGTTCGAGCGCCTTCTTGCTGTCGCTGCTCGGAAGAACTTGGCGCTGATCGCGACGAGCTCGTGGGTTCGGCGACGCGTGGAGTCGCTGTCGAGGTGGATCCGACGAGTTGGCGATCTTGGCCTTCGGGTGGAGAGTGCATGGTGGTCGCACTTCACAGGTTTTGCCGCCACCGCTCGTGCCTTTGTCGCCTTGCCGTGGCAGCGGCGTAGTCGGTTGTCATGGAGTGTCGCCGCTGGCAAAGCCGGCGAGACTCGATGGTGGCCTCCATTCATCGACCTTGTCGGCTGTTGAGGGTAATCTAGAGCAGTTGAGCTCTCGCCAAAGCTTCGCTGGAGTGGCAGGTGGCGCGGCGAACGGTGCAGGAGCGGATATGCTCGGACTCCTAACTATGTTAGAAGGAGCAGATCCCGCCCAGCGACTCGCGCTCGCCGCTGCTGCCAGCAGAAAGTATGCGTTTCGCTGGTCTTGAGGATCCCGAGATCCACCAGCTCGATCTTGATCCAACGAGCGATGGTACCGTGAATACCATGACGCTGCCGGTCCCGCTGGCTCGAGACGGACGCGGTGCATGTATGGACGCCGAGGTCTGCGCTGCCTTGTCCTTGGACTTGGCAGCATCATGAGCTCCTCGCCAGCGCCTGCTTTTTCCGGCTGGTTCACCCCACCACCCATTTGTTCGTGGTGGATCGACGTGGATGGCTCCCGCCCGCCGCCTTCTTCTTCGTGGCATGTCCATGAAGATGATGAAGATGTAGCTCGTGAACGCCGCATCAGGTTCACACAGCCTCGACGCCTCTACCGGGCGCACTAAGGATGTCGGGAAGTTGATCGCACTCCACGAACACCTATGGGACCGGCGGACCGAGCCCCTTTCGTTCGGGCGGGGACGGAGATCGCACGAAGAGCAGATCGAGGCGGCACACGAGCAGTTTACCCAGCTTCGAGCCTCCGGAGAGATAATACTCCTACCGCTGCTTGTCCGATTGTATTGTGTTCTTGCTAGGGAGCGCTGAGAGCTACAAGACCTAGCGTGAGTGTTCTCTCGTTTCAATGAACCAACCCCTTCTACGCTATGCATGGGCCTCCTTTTATATGCTCAAGGGTCTCCGACAGTGGCAACGAGACAAGGTTAAAACGTAAAAGGAGTCGTGGTTGGTACAGCTACTTGTACAGTGTATCATACCTAACCCCGACGGCAGGGACAAAGGCATTAAATGCCCGCCTAAGTCGACTAAACAGGCGGAAAGGGACCGCTGTGGACGCCACCGCTTGCCACGATGGCAATCTTGTCAAGACTGCTGTCATCACTCATTCACTGGTCAAGACAGTTTTTGCCACGCTGCTACCGGAAAGGTCCCATGGCGACACGCTGGTGGATGTGCCGGACCGCAGAACGGAGGTAGTTCCGCCTGCAAGCGCCTTTGCCGCTGTTGTTGCCTTTGTCGCGTCCGGAAGCTTGTCGCCATTGGCCTTCCCGCAAGCTCCTCTTGCCGGGCCTTGTCTTCTAGGTGCCTTGAGTGGCCTTCCCGCAAGCTCCTCTTGTCGGGCCTTGTCTCTTTGACTTAAATACTTTGTTCTTGAATGGTTCCAATGGAGCCACGGAGGACCTTGGCGGTCACCAGCAAGCCTTGCCGCAGGGTGTCTGCGATCGCCTGCGGCACGAAGTTCGATACTAGGTACCCCTACTCTAGTACACCGACACCTTGAGTCCCTGCTGGCTCACGGGTGCCCCGACACACCTCATGAGGCCTCTCGCCACTCCAAAGCAACTAATGGTAGGATTCAACGATCGCCACGGCGAGCTCTTGTTCCTTTTGTGGTGAACCTGCAGGGTCCCTCCAAGGAGCACGAAACGACCTCGCCACGCAATCTCTCGCAGGCCTAGGCACGGACCTAGCGCCGCACCAGGAAGCATTGTCCTGACCCTCGAGATAAGTCACCTCCCACACACTAGTTATCGCAACATCGCCCCCACACTCAATGCAACCCCTGTTAGCAACGCCGCTTCCTTTCACCGAATGATGGCTGCTTGAGCGCCAAGGGGACCCCGAGCATCGCGACCGAGGCTCTTACCGACTCGGCCGCCACCTCGTGGCCTTGACCACGGCATCGCAACCTGGCATACCAAAGTGATGGCTGAAGCCGCCTTTGGGACTTGGACCCGTCGGCGTTAGAGAGCACCAAGCCTCACGAGGTCCGAAAGGAGGAAACTGTTAGAACGGAATGAGCATCTCGCGATCGCCTCATAAAAGGGTTATATTGACAAACGGTTACAAACATCTTACAAGCCCTCAAGGAGTACATTCTGGCTCCTCGATGAACAAAAGACGCGAATCCTAAGGAGTCCTACCTACAGGGACCACCGCGGCACGCCATCATCAACAAGCAATACCCGGTCCGAGCCAACCCCATCCAGATCAGGGGCGGCGACGGCCTCGACGAGCTCGCCTTGCCCGGAGCGGCGCAGGCTCGGGGCTCAGAGCTGCCGCCGCCTCCGGCGCCAAGAGCTCGGGCGGAGTCGCTGATCCTCCGGCCTTGCCGCCGAGGAGATGCCAAGGAGTGGTCGGTCGGCCTCTGCCTCGCCACAGCAGACCCCCACCGCCTCCCGGGCAGCACTTCTAGCCGACGACCTCTCCGTCAAGACCTTGAAGGACACCACCAAGCACCATCGTGACCTGTGGATCGTGAGGGCGCCGCCTGCAGACCGGAGCGACTCGCCCCAGCCTCAGGTCATGAAGACCTCGCCTCAGAACTATCATGCGACCTCCGCCTGGTCATGAGGGTGCCCAGAGCCAAGTGCTGCAGCCAGAGCCTCTGGGGCTCCTGCCGGACGACGGAGGCGAAGAAAGAAGGAAGATGAATCCAAGACTTGGGAGGCGCGGCGACGCTGGGCACGAATCTCCCGGCAGGAGCCTCGGCGGACCTGGGGAAGACGACACTCGTGACTCGCCGGGCGTTGCCGGGCGGCGCCGCCTGGCGCCGGGCGCCGCCTCCTTCAGGCCACCAATTTGCACGCATAAGGAAGAGGAACACTGGTGGCGGCCGACGCACTGTGGCATGGGCGCCCAGTGAGCGCCTCCTGCCTCGACACCCGAGAGCAAGCCGCTTTTTGGGGGAGCAGGTCAGATCCTTTCAGAGCTTTTCCTTCTTCCTTGAGAACCGGGCGGATCGGAGCCATGGCAACCAGACGAGACGAGGAAAAGGAGAAGGTATGATAGATCGAAGGGCGCAAGCTGCTCAGCATTTATTGCCGTGAAGGCCAACCGACGCCTCCATGATCACCGTAATCATGACCAACTCTGCATGCAGGGACTTGTCGAATCCAGGAGGTTACCGAGGCATCGCGGTTGCAGAGGCGCACGCTGCCCAATCAACCGCCACGCTGGAGCCCAAGGTCAGAGGGTGTTAGGGCCCGCGATGCTTCACACTTGCCCTTTCGCCTCGCCGCCAAGTTCGGGCGCGCCAGGCCCGGGCTACTGCCGGTGTTCGGGAACGGGATCCCCTGCAGTTGCTCGCCTGCGCCATGCGGCGTGGCTCAAAGGAGGCCCAGACAGCCCATCTTCATCAACGCAAGCTCAAGACCTCGTGAGGGGCCAGATTGCATGGGCGACGACAAGGAGCTTCTCGTGCACGGCCTCGTCAGCTGGCTCATGAGGAGGCGGAGAGTTCTAGGCAGGGTACCTCGCGAGGTGCCCATGATGCAAGCCATGACTTACCAAGGGCGCCATGGGCGCCAGCCCGCTGTGTGTCCTACTTTCCTCTTTGGTGCAAAGGGAGCAAGCATGTGCAAGAGCATCAAGCAAAGGCGCCCATTTTGGTGCAATAAGACTCAAGACCAGCCCAACGGCTGGAAGGGAGTCATCGTGGAGCCCAAGCAGGCGCATCACCAGAGCCTTTGGCAAAGAGGACCAACCTTAGTCAGATAAGTGTACCCATTGTTCCCTTCAAATGGCTAATTGTTGGCGCCTTCCCGCCAATATTTGGGAAGATGCCCAGGCCTTCGCCATAAATAGGAGTAGCCACACTCAGAGTAGAGGAGAGGAGGCATCTAGATCTGCATCCAGAGAAAGACAGAGACCCGATCCTCAAGCTAGAGCAACGAACACCACCTAGCAGTTCATCACACCCACCAAGAATGACTGCGAGGCTGTTCTTCCCTCAGATTGTTCCTCACCGCCCAAGAGGCAATCTACCACACCACAAACTAGAGTAGGGTATTACACCACAATGGTGGCCCTAACTAGTATAAACCCTCGTGTCTCTTGTGCTGTTCTCGTTTAGTAGTTTAGGTCCCAGCGATTCGGGCGAGGTGCTAGATGGTGGAGGGTTGGATCTCCGCCACACCCCAAAGGTTCGAACTCAAGGGTCTGCCGGAACCCGAACCGACAATCGCTGGGTCTTCTCTTCCCTTTCCCATGCGCGTAGGATGGACCCCTCTGCATGACGCATTTGATTGGCTTATTCTAGCTGTTGCTGCCAAAGCATACGACTAATTAATACGGCTAAACGGGGGTACAGTTGGGAATTAGTGCTAAAGAAAGAGAACGCGCAGACTAATTAGGAGAAAAAGGAGAAAATTTATGCGCAAACAAAAAATAAATTGAGGGAGTACTTCCTATGCATAGGGATCTTGTATGCAAACAAATTGTCAAGGCAAGCAAAAACTAGCATATGCAAGGAAGAACATAGAGAAGATAACAATCTCAACATGAAGAGAGGTAATTTGGTAACATGAAAATTTCTACAACCATATTTTCCTCTCTCATGATAATTACATGTAGGATCATAAGCAAATTCAACAAAATAGCTATCACATCAAATATTTTCAACACCATCCACATGCATGCGAAGTTGACACTCTTTCCAAAATAGTGGGATTAACATTAACTAAAGTCATGACCTCTCCAAACCCACTTTTAAT